>LR736857.1:7750332-7947337 GCA_902654985.2 Oryctes borbonicus
GTTATTCAGTAGAGAATAACGAGTCGATAATTAACAAAAAACAAATTAAACTAAAATAAAAAAAAAGGAAACGGATTTCTATTTTTGTATGTATATACTACTACGCCTTTCTAAGCAATTAACTGTATTCGTGAAATAATGATGAGTTCTGTATCTACAGCCGCTTCCTTAAAGACAATGTCAAGCCTTGATTTGGGGGTGCGCAGACCCTAGCTGTATGCGTAGACTTTAATAGACAATCGTGTGCCGATTAGTCTCAACTTTGTGTATCTTCTAGCTTGGCTGTCATTAGGTGTCTTAAATACGAATAGACTGTTTTTTTTTATGAATTTACGAAAATAAATAATTACGATTAAATGTATGAAATAGGAAAACTTCAAACGTAAAGAAATACAACGTGTGTAGTAATGCAATTTTTAAAACCAACTTGATACTTATTAAGCGCAATTTATATTCTGCCATATATAGGATGGGCATTCATTGTTAAAATTGATATTAGGAAGAGTTCAGAATTAACAGCTATATTCAAATACGAAATTACAGCCTTCATTTTCAAAGATAATTTTTTTTTTCTGGATCACTTTTCTGCACTCCACATTTACAGCTAATCTGCTTAAAGTATTTGTAATTGATATATACAATTAATAAAAACCGGCATTCCTTATAGGTGTTCTGAGTTGTTGTTAGGGGCTGTCGAAATTTACCTGAAAAATTCGCGTATTTTGCATGCATTTTATTCATCTGCTCGGTGAATTAGGATATGAATGAAACTATTCCAGAAATTACATTTTAAGTTAAGTAATATTGCAAATTATACTTTTAACTTTTAAGACAAAATCAATATGACAATAACAATCTATTTCTTTAGATGTGATCCACTGCTCAAGATACTTTGTGCAACATTTCTTTCGATAAATTAACAAAAACTGGGCTTGAAGTTAACAGATTTTGTTTCCTTGTTTATAGGTCTTCAATATAGCTCTAAAGGTTCTAAGCTTCTAAATTTAAGCTCTCGCTAGATCTTATTTGAGGTTTGTTTTAATAGTTGTTGGAATCATTTCGGAACCGCGTGGAGTATGTGTAGAGGAAATTGGAGTTCCAATAATCGTAGAACTAGTCCCGAATCAATTCCAAGATCGTTCGAACAGACACAGAATTGTTTCTGAACTGATTAAAGAACGGTGAAATCAGTTCTGACTAAGAATTGAAAGAACTAGCACTTTCCTAGCGCATTCCCTTGAAACAATTTATTGCCGATTCAAAAGTGGTAAAAGGTTTCTCTGTTCGAACAAGTCTATGGTTCATCTCGGTTCGATTGTTTAGCTACAGTAGCCTAAGTTGCAAGTTCATGGTTTTCAATATTTTGTATTTTCACTGCGAAAGAGTTAATAAAATAAGAATGGAAATTATTAACCCTTTCAGACCCCATGGTCATAATTATGCTCACTAATTTCATACCTTCGTAAATCTATTTTAACTGAGACCTCGGAGTTTCTGACCATTTGAGCATAATTTTCACATTCTTGTTACATATACAGCACAAACAGCTTATACCAAGCAAATTATAGAAAGAGTGTTACAACATGGCATCTACCGCTAACTGGAAACCAAGAGTTATATTCAAACTATTACTATCAGACATTAAACTGAGCAATGATAAAGCACCTGATGTAAATAATGATTTTGTACCAAGTTCATACTGGTGCAGATAAGGTGGGATCCCAAAGTACAGAAGTTGTTGAACTACAGACCGACAGTGATTGGGACCATACCCCTCTCATATATGAAAGATTATGAGAGTGCCATCGTAACTGAAAATGATGCCGTGAAGTGATGTATGGCAGAATACATTACTCCTGAAATAACTTGGATGGCAAATGAAGATGACGATATATACTCAGAAATTATTTCAAACCGACAGATGCTTCAGGATTGAAAAGTTCGTTTGGCTAAAAATATTTATATTATGTCGAAAGTCTGCAATAGTCTACAACATATGTCAGGGAACTACTACGGGACTCGCATTCGAAAATGTAAGAAAATCCGTCTTTGAAGCGTTATTTGTTCTGCATCTCACAGACGAAATGAATAAAGAAAGACAAACTATTCTATGATAATCAATTCTCATTCTTTAAACAATTATTACAAGTCTTTAAAAGCAAGAAAATATTTGCTGCTGGTCCAGTTAGAATAAAAATATTTGCAAAGCCTCCAGTTCCAGTTTTCGATAAAGAAATAAAAAGAAAGTGCCGCGGCTCTCAAGATCAACTTGTTAGTGAAAACGGAGATGTAGTTTTGATAAAGTGGCAAGATAATCGATCTCAAGTTTTAGCTGCAAACTTTGTCGGAACTAGACGTATAGATGAAGCTTCTCGGTGGAATAAGTGTGAAAAGAAATACGTAAACATCGTCCGGAAATCGTAAAATCATTCAATGGACGGCATCGATCTTCTCAATCAAATGATTGGTCTATACCGAATATATATATACGGTCCAGTAATGGACGTTGCGTCTGTTATTTCATGCGGTTAACGTGGCAGTAAGTAGTAAATAGTTGGTTCGGGTATCGACGGGACAGTAAGAGACTAGGTTTGCCAAAGAAGAAACAACTGGACCTGTTAGATTTCCATCTATATATTGTCTTTGTGAAGTTGGCAAAGAAACATTCTTCAATAAAAGTGGACGACCAAGTTACGTCTATTACGAGTAAAATTCCAAAAAGGAATGTTCGACCTTTACCGGATATTTAATATGATTCAGTAGGACATTTGCCATTTCTAGACGGAAGTCAAGAAGGCAAACGAGGTTCACTGTAAGAAGAAGATTCATTTTTATTGTAAAAAATGTCAAATACATTTGTATATAAAGAAGAAAAGAATTCACATAATTTTGCCTCAAATAAGTCAATATCTGCATATGAAGGTTTGCTTCGAGTCTTTGAATTCTATTCGCCCCAACAACAAAATTGAAATTTAGGTAGTTTCATATATTACTTTATCAATTTAGCGTTGGTATTAAATTATCAACCATTGAACTTTTGAAACTTATTAATGGGCAACATCTGAACAGTGTAATACAACTACTTTGTTGAATTATAAGTATTTAGTAGGCAGTCATGTGTTGTTTTATTTACTTTTAACTTATGCAGCAATAAATCATACATAGACTCTATTTCAGCGTTCAGGTTATGTGAGGGCGTGGGACTACATTTAGGTAAGTATTTGGGTAGCTCGTTTTACCGCGGTACATTAATTTTCTCTCCTGAAACGTCATTTTTTTTGAACCGGAATATTTGAAAGCGTTATGAAACGCTGTTCTTCTGCGTAATTTAATTTCACAGTTGTATTATGTTCAGGTCGAATCTTCTGGCGATATATGTTTACATTTTTGTTGAGCATACGTATAATTTTAAACTACAAAGCCGGTTGAATATAAGGAAACCTGTGGAAATAAAATATGTTGCATTTTCAGGTAGAAAACTGGATATATACAATTTCATTTAACATTTCAAGCTCTATTGTTGAACAATCTGAATTAGTTTCTTGGGAAATACAGTATGAACTATTTATCGGAAACAAGATAATTGAATATCATATTTTTCTTCCACAAGATACACAAGAAAAGAGTGCATAGAAACAATAACTAAAATAATGCTAATATATAACATGATACTGATGGAATTTCCGGCAAAAACAATGTGAGAAAACAGAAGCACAAGCCAATTAGCCGACATGTACGTTGGCTAGTGTTTTTCTCTTTTTTTGGTCATTCTTCTGTAACTGTTGTTATTTCTTTTCTGATGGTGTCTTTACTTTCAGAGACGTATCAATATATGGAATTGCCCCAATTTCCGACCAATAACATTTTTTTTTTATAACAATGTAGTCCACAAGTAAATTGCGTTTTTAGTTTTGTTAGACTTAAAATTATTTGATCCTATACGAAACAAATAGTTTTTTATAAAATATTTTCAATTTCGTTCCCTCTTCCCAATTACATGCTTTACCTTTTTTTTTATGTTTTGAACTATAATTTAGAAATATTAATTAGTCTAATATATATCAAGTATATATAGACGTGCACGACACAACAGTTCCCTTTATTTATTTAATATATATGTTGCTAAGGTTATTTATATCATTTATTGAATCTTTATGGTATTATATTTGCCACATTTCTTTAAATAATCTTTTGTAATAATTACGATCAATATTTGAAGTTTTGGTTTCACCATATTTAAATTTATGATTGTTATCTAACGCATGTTTCGCTAAGGCAGTAGTTCCGAAGTTTTGTGTGCTGGTACTGTACACTTTTTATCATCTTCCGAAAAGGCAACGCATCTATTTATTAAATTATTTGCGCTAATTTTATATTAAAAAAAAATAGGGACGCGTTCTTTTCATTCTATATTGCGAATCCCCTAAAATCCAAGGGTGGAAATAATTGAGTTTCTCTAAGATATATTGATGTAACCATCCATATATCTCTTAAAAAATGGGATCTTGATATCTAGATTGTTAAGGACTGTTTGCCCTAATTTCTTCTTTACAAGGTTTTCTGCAACCATTGAAATTGGTGAGCCCATCGCGGTATCAAAACTTTGTTTATAAGAATTATTTTCAGAATTCATCCCAATTTTCTTTTACTGATTGTATTTCCGGGAATATTTGTGTATTATGAAGTGACATCTACTTCTACAACTTATTATCTTATATCCTGTAGGAGTCGTTTCTTTATTAATGAATTTTATGAATCCTCATGAATTTTTTGCGTGAAATTTAGTTTTATGTAGTATTTGGTTTATGCAGCTTGATCAACATTTTGCTAGTCGTAAGTTGGGTTCTGTATACTTGAATCTATTGGTCGTAGTGCTCCATTAGGTTTATGAATTTTTGGTAATCCATATATTCATGGAGCATGTGCATTATTTATTTTAAGAATATTCAATTGTTCTTCACTAATTATTTCTTCTCCACTCCATCCATTAATAAACTCGTTTACTTGTTTTTGGATTTTTTGTGTAGGGTTGGTTTTAATTTTTGAATATGTTTTCTTATCATCCAGCATATCTAGCATTTATTTTAAATAATCGGTTTTTAACATTATTATTGTTTGTTAGATTTGTTCGCTTTTAAAATATATCGTTCAGGATGTGGTTTAATATTTTTTTTTGGTTTCCGCTGTGGCTGAGAATAGAGCATGTGTACTAGTTTACATCTATTTTTATTTTAAATTGCTGTATCAAAAGATTTTAAATTTGTTTCAATGTCTGCAATAATATCTGCTACTGGGATTTTTTTTCTGTACTAAATTATTTTGGCACAACCCAAAGAAAAAGAAGAATTTTAAATATTTGAACAAAAACTGTTTAAAAAGAAAAAAGAAGATAATTAGATTTTCTAGGAAATATTTGTGAGGTGGTTCTAGCAAATTATTGTTACAAATATGTATCTTACCTGAGAATAAGATTCTGTTGTATCAAATAACATTTACAGAATTTAATATAATTAGAATTAAAAGAAGAAAAAATGGAATTCGTAAAAATAAAAATTATATCCAAATAAGTTTATGCTAGAGACAACATGGGACCTGCAGGCCACAAGCCCGCTACGACCGCTCAGAACCGCAATTTTATTTACAGCGGCTCTTTGCCACTCGAGGGTGGATAGCCCTGCTATAGCCTGAAACAATCATACAAACGCAAGCACAAATACAAGGAAATTATGACAGTAAATCCATCGATGTCATGTTACAATAGCTCAAAAATAACGTTACAGTTTGCAATAGGTATTCAATTTGGACGACCATTGACGACACCAACATAGACAATTTCCTATCATTTCCTACCGCATTGGTATATTTTCAAATTTATGAAAGGGTGACACGTAAATTACGCGCCCTATGGCTCTCATTTTCCAGAAGTATTCAGGGTTGAATAACTGTAAATCATATATAAACAAGGATGCTAATCCTGCTATCTCTGTTTCTAAAATACGGAAAAGTTATAGGAAGTGACTGCGAAATGATTTATATCTGGCGTAAATACAAAAAGTGCTTGTTAAAACTTATTTATTCGTCACGTAATTTCCACTGCTCGTGATTCTTTGTACGTGTTGTACCATCAAACGCACTCTAGCAATTCTCTAATAAAAAAGTTTTATTACATTCCCGCGTAGCGCGCATGTGCTGCAGATAAATTACAGGGACCATACGGCAAACGACGTAACGCGATGTGGTGTTTTCACTTCGTACATTTTCAGGAATGGAGTTTTCAACAAGCACCTACTAGTGTATGCAGTTTCCGGCTTCAGCCGTCCTATTCTGTAGATTCCTATAAAAGTACTGTTTCAAAATTTGCTGTTCTTTTCATCTTAATTTGTATTTAATTTTTCATTTCTTAATTCTTTCTTCTTTTTGATGGGATATAATATTAGGGGCACTGAATTATCAAGTATTTTATTATTTATTAATAAGAATTATTAGGTATTTGATCTGCTGTACTTGTTTTACACCTGTATCGTTCTTATTTATTTTATACTATATTTCTCCCTTTTTTCTACGCGGACGACATGGTGCTTGTTGCAAAAAAAATGTGAATATGTACCTACTTATTATCAGGAGACAATGGAGAAAGGAGGAGTGGAAGACTTTTAAAATGGGGGATTAAACAAAAATAATTTATGGAAATTTCAAAGGAGGTCTCCAAATTGATTACTAGTTATAAAAACATATAACGTTAATTAATTAATATGAAGAAGAAATTTATGCAAATGGCTTGGTAGCTTAACGGCAAGAGGGCTTCTTCCTGACTGTAACTGTATAAGGAATTGTGTATTATCGTCGCGTCGGTGGCAAATTTTCTGGTGGGTTCGATAACATTTCGAATGATTATTCGCGTAGTGGCGAACAATTCAAGGGGTGCTTCACCCTTTACGACGAATGAATGATAATAACAAAACTATGAAACTCTCCATTTATGTATTAAAAGCTCCCCTGTACCCCTTTTTTATATTTTAGTTAGATTTGCCAATATTAATTCTCATCATATATTTTTTTGGATTAAAGATTCCTATTTTATGTTTTCTATCTTTCTGGTTGAGTTACAACAGCGTTAGGTGAACTTCGTCCTTTGTACTGTTCTTGATGTTTACTGAGTTTTTTACCTTTCACAACCATTTCTTTTTTCTGTTGTATCAATAATGCTTATATTATCATGCTGATTTTTCTGAAAGTAGCGAAAGGTTTAAGTGAAGAAAGATTAAAGGTTTGTGAATTAAGCTTAGCTCCGAGAAACTGAATTATGCTGCTCAAATATCAATTCAAGCAGAAGAACAATTGGATGTTGATACTGTATTGAGAAATATTGTATTTTCCACTCATAATATTCCAAAAAGATACAGGGTAACCTATCGCAAAATAGACGTTGTGCCGTATTGTTCTGATAACGCTTTATCGATATTTGTAGAGAAACTTGGGAAATTTCAGCTCACTAACACAATAGATTTTCAGATCCTAATGTTAACATTATCGTGACTTCTCTCATAGTATAGTTATTATTAGGTGATTCCAATTCTATAAAAAAATGTTTTATTGCAAAACCCTCATCCATCATAAAATGAATAATTGACCAAGCCAACAATCATCAGTTCGTGTCCTGCTTTCTATTCCTTTGTCACATATTTTTTTGTTAATACTATTATGTAGTTATGCATAAAAATGTCATCTGTACGATTTATCAAGTGACTTTTGCCTTCTCAATACCTTCCCATCGTAAAAACATAGAAATGTACAGAAATACGTATTTTGGCCACGATTTCGTGAAATGTCGCCTTTGGTATCGTATGAAATATACATACCTGTAAAGCGGTAAACATCGCATAAAAGGCTGACGAACTAACTAGAAACAATCCAAAATGAGCTGACTTGCTACGGATTCATCGGTAAAATGAGTTGTAAAACTTTCCTGCCTAAAAAGCTTCATTCATTATAAAACGTGATATAGGATAGATGGATATGTACTGGGGTATTGTTATCCATAGTTCGATGTAGGTACGTGCTTTTACTGACTGTGCGGCGCCCATTTTATAAGCCGCTAATCAGATTAAAATGTAGCGTTACGGAACACAAGCGTCTAACAAAAGATTGAATAATAACCATATGAAAAACAAATTCACGGTTGTTAAATAATATTTTCCACGCGGAGCATTTTAGGCGATTGTTAATTTGTTGATGATTTTGAATAAAGCAGCGGTTCTTTTTTGGTTCCATTCATGTTAACAATTTCCGGACCAGGTATTTTATATAATAATAGATAATAAAATATTGGTATAGAAGCTTCCTGTATTCAAATATATATAATTTCATTTAAATTTGGATGCACCAACCTTGAATATTTTGATTTTGTAGTCCCCATAAAGTCTTTGCTGCTCAAATAATAAATATTATAACAACTTATTTTATGTAGTATTAATAAGGGAGCTTCACTTCTAATTCAGATAAGAAATAACGTAAAATTTACGTGGTTAATGTAGAACTTGACTTACAAGAGAACACAGATCATCAGAAAATTCAGAAAAAATTGAAACTTTGTGGCTTTGTCGACTGATATAGTGTAGTTTTTTAGGCGTTACAAATATCAACCCCACTGGGGATTCGAACCTGACAACTTCCGTTCGCTGGACATGCAGCTAAATACCTATATGTTATTTACACCCGCAGATACATTTCAACAAACATATATATATTGTTACATGCCCAGTACACTAATTATTGTAATTACCAACATGCTGGTTGATCCATATATATCGTGTCCCCTGAATAATTTGGAAGCAGTTTTATTTAAAAAGAGACTTAAGAAGAGATAAATGTGGTACGACCACTACGGATGTCCTGCTCATTACGCATGAGATCACTAGGTAGGACGCTTAGAAACTAATCCTTGGCCTGCTCGTTCTCCAGACTTGACCTCACTCGATTATTTTCTATGAGATTTAATTAAAGAAAAAGTATAGCTTTAACACCTGCAGTGGAAGATAAATAGATGCATGCTTACAAATTATCGAAGACTTCTTATTGGTCCATCATTCGTTCGTTGGAAGAATTTAAAAGTACATTGATATTCAAGCCTTGGTAGACTAATTAATTATAATTATAATGGGCAATAAATATTAATTAATTATAATGATAGTTGCCAACGTCTGTCGACATGTGTCTGCGGGCATAAATTATATCTAGGTATTCAAAAGCGATTTCGCGCGTGACACGACACTGTGGTGTAGTGGTTAGTGCGCCTATCCAGAGAGATCCAGAGAGATGTCAGATTCGAATCCTTAACGGCGTTGGTAGGAAATTTTGATAAAAAAAATGAGGTAGTGGGGCACAGATTCCTAAAAGGGATAGTGGTTAGAGGAATAATATTGACATATGGAACCCTCGAAATAAATAAAATATTGCCTAAAATGTTTTTCAATGTTTCTGATAGATTCTGAGATATTGACGTAAATTGCTATGGGTGCTATTGAATTTAGGGGGCTAGCCTTACACTACGTCAGACTACGAACTCACAATTTTTGTAGAATTTTCCGGTTAGCTATGATTGGCGGTTGGGATTATTTTTTTATGGATTGTAAATATTTTATGAACGCTGTAAGAAAAACTGAACTAGAAGATCTAAAATTAAAAACATGATTGAATTAAAACGTCTGCATTTACTCTTCTTCAGTGTTTATTTAAAAGTTTAGTTTCTGTAAAAATAAATTATTGCAAACAAAGATGTACAAATTATTAATTGAATAAAACTGGTGCTGTATCAACATTTTCCTTTTCTCAAAAAACAATTACACATTAATTGGTGAAATGTTACACAGATTTTCATTGCAACTTGCACAAGCATGCAGTTCAGCAAATCCGCTGATGTACTGACAAATGTCAACACCCTCCCAAATAAATCCGCATCCTCTCTCAACAAGCGCGATGCCTTCAACTAAGAGTAAAATGTTATTAAAATGGTTTTGCGAATTTAACATTTATATATTTACTTGTTGCAGCGAAACTAACGCAGGTGGTTCCAATAGGCGGTTCTTCAACATTGAATTGTACTTTCGGTGCAGCCAATTTAAATAAAGTTGTGTTTTGTACGGTTGGTAAGCTAGCTTCGCAGTTTTGGATGGCCATTGCATTCACTTCACCTCTAGAGCAATCACTGTTCATCGAGCCCATACAAACGAAGCAATTCAATGCCGTAGCTAAAATAATAATACATTATGAAGAATCCACAACGTTTTGTTATAATTACCATTGCTAACAAATGCGATTAGACCTATTAAAGCGATTGTAAAACGCATTTTTGTTGTGACCACTTGCGTTCTTCACAAAAGTATTTTGAAACTAATACGTACAGCATCATTTTCGTTACTATTATATAAGGAATCTCTATTGCGTTGTTGTATATGAAGATGATGATAAGATTACATCGGTTTGAATAATTATCTATTTATGTGAAGTTGTTTATGGTGATTAATCAAATACCTTTGCTCTATAAATTATCGATTTCAAATATATAATGTATTAGCATCATCTGTGTATAAAGAGATTTTAATTTGAAGATTATTGTTTACGATAATCGCCCAATATCTGATTATTAAATCAGAACAACAGTGTCACCCCATATTAGTGGGGTGACATTGTTGTTCTGCGATTAGTCAGCTAGATCAGACCATACAGCTTTTAGAATTTGATGTCTATAAGTGTAGACTGAGGTATAAAATGGTTAAGGAAGTAATCTTCATATACCACTAGACCAAAAATGTTAAAAGGCTATACCCGACTAAGTTAGTCAAATCGGCCCCTACATATTTTTTTCTGAAGTAGCTTTATATATAACAACTAGAACTTGGTTACATTTAACTGTATAAAGTTTGAAGTAATTTGGACGACTCCCAAGCAAGTCAAAACATAAGTCAATACTTTCATATTTTTTACTATATGTTGCGCATGACTTTTTCACCAAATACATCCAAATGCATAGAAACAATAACCAAAGAATGCTGCTAATACACAGTTACTCATGGTCACTCACAGCAAAAGTAATGTGAAGAGGGAGAACGTTAACCAACGGACCAACGGTCTTTGCCTATCCGGAGACATCGGCGTCGTACTAAGCGTGTCTACCTAACAGTGATTGCGTTGGTTCTTCTGGATCCTTGTCCTGCTTCCTCCAGTTCCATCGGGTTGATGATCTTCCTGGGGTCCTCGGTCCTCGTTGTTTGGGTCTCGGAGTCTTCTTCCTGGACTCCCTCCTCGGTTACTAAAACAGAAAAATACGAGTTAGTAAGGCGTTAGTACGCGCTATGGTGATACCTATGCCAGCCTACTCAGGTGATCGTAGGTGGTCTTGTGCCTCGATCCTGAAGCTGTTCTTCGGGTGGTGGCGTTCTTCATCGCGGGATTCTCGCTGGTTAGCGTCTTCCTGCAGCCGCTCAGTCTCGCTCAGGTGTGTCAGTGTAGCCAGCGAGGTGAGTCGGGGTACGTGGAGTACTAATCGCAAGCAGCGATTCTGTACGGTCGAGAGGGAGGTAATGTAGGTAGGTGCCGCCGTGACCCAGACGGGACTGGCGTAGGTGAGGATCGGGCGTATGTGTGTCTTGTACAGCATGACGCCCGTTTTAGGGTTGAGGTGGGAATTTGTAAGGATGGGATACAACTGTCCGGCTGCACCTAGTGCCCTGTTTCGAGCTCTTCTGAGATGCTCCGCGAAATTCAGCCTTTTGTCTAGGATCATTCGGAGATACTCGATCTTGCTGTCCCAATCGATCTCCGTCGCTCTGACTTTGATCTTGGGAAGCGGACCGTGTTGTTTCCAGGCGAACGCAATCGCTTGCGTCTTCCTGGGGTTGATCGTGAGTCCCTGGTCATCGAAGTAGTTCGAGATTTTTACCTAACAGTGATGTTTGCCTCTCGACTTATATCATCGTAACCCCGTGAACGATTCCACCAATACCATGAGCAACTGCATATTAGCAATTTTTATGTTTTTAATCATGTGCATGGCGCTCTCTAGTTCCACAGTCCAAGAATTGCTGAGGAGTGAGTTGAGGAACTGTACTCGCCCTTTGTCGCTACTTTTTAGATGGCAATTATATTTGGCCTTATGATGACGTGATGGCGACATACTCCGTAAGGCAAAAATATTAATAGATCCCATTATATATATATTACTTGGTATATTGCGTTGTGCCTTTTGCACATAAAGTCAAATAAAATGACCATCATATTTTGCATTGAACGAGAACTTCAATAATTACAAAAATATTAATTATTTGAATTTGATACAATATTTGCTTTATTTTTTAAAAAATTTTATTTGTTTAACTGTTATCTTCCCTCCTCTTGTGTCGAATTTTTATCTGTTGTTGTTGTTTGAATATGTACTAAGTGTATTTAGTGAATGAATCATGGTACCCTCTCAAGTACAACATATGCTAGAGTATTTACTTATATTTCTGAATTGCTTGGGGCTCGTCTAGAAACATTAAAAAATTATAAATAATCACAATCGACTACTCCTATAGAATACTACGAACTTCGTTTGATTTCTTTTGATTTCTTTGTTCGATAACTTGAAACTTTATACAGTTAAAACAACGTAAACCTTAATATTATACATAAAGCTTCATCAACATAGAAAACTAGCCAAATCTATGCAGGAGCCGATTTCATTAGCTTATTCGCCTCTAGCCTCTATCATCATGTTTATGCGCACAATATCTGCTAAAAGAAAAACTACCAGTGTATAAACCAAAAGTTTAGAAAATAATCCCCAGTTGGTAAATGAGATTGCTTTTACTAGATGCGTGTTCCGAAAAGTTGCGATGTATTTTATCCATTGCTTCAGAGACTACTACAGATATTTTATATTTCGTCAAATTATTTAGGGGCGTTACGTTATCTTCATCCGTTTTACGTATAACTTGAGAATAATATGGGGTTGTGTTATTCAAAAGTTTTTACTAAACGGCATGAAACAAATTTACTTTTGGGGCTGTTCTCTTTTTTCTTATGATGAAGGTGAAGGATTTCGATCCGTTTTCATTAATTTTCACAGCGTTTTATAAATACCGTTTTTTGTTACTTTAAAAAGCAGTTTTGACATTTGTTAATAAAATTATAATTATAATTAAATAATTATAAATAATTAAAATAAAATTCTACTGCATCACATACACTTACCCTTAGCCCCTTAACTCAGAATTACTTCATGATTTGTATTCGTTAGAGCGTTAAAATGTAAATTTCAGGCTATGATTATGTTGTTAAATTAAAGTTTTTTAAATGGAACAATGTATTAGTTAGTTTAGTTTTGAATGTCACAATGCTAAATTTAAACATTTTATCGAATTCACCATTATAAATTATTGAGTGAAGTACCCATTATTATTTAAAAACAAGTTGTTCAAATGCTTTAAATTAATCACAGTGACAAGATTAATCCTTTTGATAAATCTGTACGTATGAACATATAAGCTGTATTATTTCGGAATACTTTCATTTTAAGAAAGTAAAGCGATACTGCAACAATGCGTGGTGTACTTGTATTGCTTGTTTTGGCAGTTTTCCTTCAAGGTGGTAAGTGTATTTATGCGTATTTTTCTACTTTTAGCATAACCGTAATTTTTGTGATTGAATTTAGAAAGCATTTAAATTGTAATACAGCATTATTAAATGTTGTAGACAAAATTAACTATTATGTGCCTTCCCCATTACTCCAAACCGTTTGATACAACTATTAATCACGGTGTTACCTGTGTTGCATTATGTAGATTTAGATTTGAGAGCAAGAGGACTCTGGCATAATTACTTGTCAATATGAAAGCGGATGTATCGGGACAGATGGCAATATGTCATCTTTTTCCGTCCAACAGGAGCGTAGTTCAGGGTTTTCTACTCGAGCCGCTCCTATACTGCATATATACTCGTACTTGTATTTGATTCTTTGAAGCTTAGCAAATGTTAATTAATTCATGTTTATCGGCAAACAAATCGTGATATGTAGCATTTAATTTGCGTGATCGAGAGGAACCCTGTCTTATATTGTATATATTTAAATCGGAAATCGATTTAATTTTGTTTTGACCTAAAATTTTCGAAACTAATGCGAATTTTCGAAACACAATCAGGGTTGTGGTGGATGTTTTTTGTGATATCTTGTACAACACTTCCACTTCAGCTAGTAATACTTTTAAAATACAAAGTTGCAGAAATTAAATGGCTTAAAGGGCTTGAAAAATAGACGATTTTTGCAATTAACTTCATGCATTTACGACAAAATTAATCTCGGAATAGTTGTGCATAATATCGACATTCGATTCAAGCCTTCTTTATACTTGAATTTTTTAAGAGAAGTTTTACTTATCAAATTGTTCGTGTATATAATTCTGTACCTAAGAATCTGTCCCTGTTTTAAAGAGATGTCTTAATTTTTTTCCTTACTAAACAATAATTTGGCACTAAGTTAGCTGATTTATTAGCTAATGAACACACAGTTTTGTTTTTCTTTACCTAATCTTTCACTTCAACGTTTATTTCCGCTTAGATTCTAAGTAATTTTAAGTTAATTTAGTAAATGGTTCAGTGGAAAAGCAGATGTCGTCTCAGTGGTAGCCTGAACTTCGCTTAATTTCCGATATTCATATTTCTTTTTTTTTTTTGAAAATTTTATACATACATAGTTATTGAAATAAAAGTCGCTTATTATTATTATTATTATTATTATATTACATAGATACAAATTACGTTTATATACGCACAAATTACAAACTTTTATTGTTTGATTTTTAGAACGTTAGAATTTTAAAATACAGATATTTATTCTAAAATCATAATGTTTTGATAAGTAGGCAAATCAGATAACTTTATAGTGAGAATTACTTATCTAACTATTTTTTTATAACTGAAGTTATGCAACATATAGGATCAACAAAATTACATCAGTTTTTGAAGATAAGAAATTATTGATAAATTTCCCAAATTTACTCCAACGTCAATTGTTGATCTTTCGTTAGAATTCATGATATTGGATTCTCATTTAGTTTTTAAATAAATCCAATTAGCTCAATCGAAAACAATAGTTTTCAATCTCTAAATGTTATATTCCGAATTTCCTAGCAAGTTGTGCGGAATATTCTGAAAAGAGTTTGTGTTACTTTTACTTGAAGTCAAATTTTAAGTGATTTATTCTTTTCACAGGTACTGCCCTAAGATGTTTCCAGTGTATGGGTTCCTTAACTGGGGAATGCTTCAATGGTGTAACATCAGCAATGATCGAGGTTGAATGCGATGCCACCACAATGAGCCTACCTGAAAGTCTTAAACACGCTAGAGCTGATGAGATTGAGACTAAATGTGTCTCTATGGTCAATAATTGTAAGTTGGTTACAGTATAAAGTAAATATAACTTATACTAATTTTGTTTCTAATTTTTAAGTACCTGGTGTGACTATCATGGAAAGAGGATGCGGTTTCATATACAGAAACACCGATATATGCGAATTTATGATACAGGTACAAGGTCTCAATTTGGATAGGTGCTCATCTTGCAATACTCCACTTTGTAATACGGATGTGCTTGAATAATTGAGCACAGCTAAAAAAGCAAATAAATATCAGCTCTACATATTTAATTTTAGGTATTAAATAAATTTATTGGCATTTTTATCTTATTGTTAGTAAAGCTGAAGTGTTCTGAGGGTACCATCTATTTTAAAATAATTAGATATATCTTACAATATAGAAAAGAGGTGTTATTAAACAATTTTATTTAAATCGACGAATTCATATAAAATTGTGAACATAATAGTGCATAAATTACTCTATATAGGCTGGTTGGTCTCTGTTGGCTTGGAAGATTGTGGTCCTTGCGAATAGAGATTTTTCAAAACGGCTTTTTCTTATGAGATTTGATTGTGGTACTGTTGTCTAAAACCCAAGACTTCAGAATTATTAGGGTTTCTTTGAAAAGGGCACAGACATCGGAAACAACGGCAAAAAAAGCAGGACCTATGTCCTAGTGGCCTGAATTTCATTTTAATTTACCGAGAGCAATGCTTATTCAAATAATAATATAATTACTAGTACAAGTCTGTACAAGTTTTTGAAACCATACAGAGTATCTCGCTCGGAATTGCATCGATCGATATATGAAAGACGATGCATTGGATTTGTTGAAAATTTGGCACTGAACTGAAGCCGACACGCGTTATTGAACCAAATTTTTGTTTAATAATCTGACACTTCCGGTTATACCGAAAATAGATGTCAACTTTGTTATTTTAAATAGAACAATCTATATGTTATCACATTAGAAAATTCCTAATTCAATGTTAAGCTTTGTTTAATCAAACAACTATGTCGCTATTTTCAATAGAGGATCGAGGGGTGCATGCGAACTTTCATAACTGTGAAAGTGTTTAACTTGGAAAAGTGAAAGTTTGAAGAACAGTTTACCGTATTCACCGTATAGGGTAGCATTAGAATCTGAATAAACTTTTCGAAAACATTATACAGCGTGTCCGATAATTACGGTTAAACTTTCAAATCGAAAAAGTGTAAAAACTTAATTTTTTTAAATACAATTGTTTATTCTTCTTTCTTCTTCCTTTAACTTACATAACTTAGATAATAGACGAACTTAGATATACATAAGTATCTAAAATAGTCTTAACCATTAGGAAAAAATTCAAAAACATTGATAGTTCTTATGAATACGAGTTATTTTTGGACAAATGGAGACAAATTTATAAAATAAATTAGAAATGGAACAAACAAGCATAATTCTCATTTAAAGCTTATACAGAAAGTAATATATAAAATATACATAAAAAAGACTTTTTAACCAAAATGCGTCATGCAGTGCATTATGTTGGCAATTCAGGACCCCATAACCGCCTGGACATTAGCCCTTTTTACCCCTAATTTAGGGAACAAATGTCATATTTGTCTAATGCATATTTCTAGAAAAATAACGATTTCTGTAAATGTCGATTACTTAGTAGTAGTGCCTTATTACATTTTGCCTCAAAATAGAAGGAAGATTCCAAAAGTGCAATAATATATATATAGCATGTTCCTTTTTGAAGAAATACTATTTTGGGTAACTACCAACTTATGAGATCCAGGTTTCATATATATAATTAATAAAATAAAAATATATAATTCTAAAACATGTCTACAATCAGACCGCATAAAAAAAAAATCACCGCTTTGAAAAATCTCTATTTATAATTCTTCCGAACCCCCGGAAATATAGAGAATTCACGGCCTGAAAAATATCTGTACGTCTGCACACCATAGTGTGCATAATGATCTTAAAATTCTGCTATTATTGAGGAAAAAAAACCAAGGTATTTATTAACTTCTCTCGTTTAGCATAACAAATATATATTTAAATCTCTTGTATCAAAATAAACAGGAAATAAATACTAATTGCACATATCATAGTCACAATGTAGACAGTCCACCACGTCAAAAAAATTCTCCATGTAGTCACAAATGTCAATTCCTTCGTAAACAAATCCACATCCTCTTTCGATATATGTCATCCCATATGCTGCAAAGATTAAAAAAGAAAAACGCTATTTTGTTACTTGCATCAAAAAGCAAACAGCTTACTGTACGCAATGAAGTTCACACAAGTTGTAACAACTTCAATATCGTTCTTATCCTCTGAAATTCCGTGGTCAGATATCGACAATTTTGCCGTTGAGATATTTCTTTCTCCTGCATTGCAATCTTGTATCACCATCGCCGATTTTATTCCGTCATAGCAATCGCTGATTAGTGATCCAGCGCAATAGTAACATTTCAGAGATGTGGCTGGAAATGGTTTAAAAAAATTATTATTGATCCGAAGTTAACAGTAAAAAGTAAGTTGTGATTAATCGCAACCAACCAATCAACCAACTAACCAACCAACCAACCAACATAACTCAAATGTGTGACCTTGATAGGGAATAGATCGTTATAAGTTTGTGTGGGTTGCTTCCTTTTCCGTTTGACGAATTAATGGTATCTAAGAAACAATTTACAAAATAATAATTCCCCAAGTGTCTGGAGAGTTCAATAGATGTGTTATTGATTAAAATTTGCGTGCATAGGAAACTTATAGTCTTTTCTTATATTCTAAAAGAAACGAAACTATAAGACTGGTTTCACATGATAACGGCTTTTGGCAATACGTTATGCGATAAAATCTTATATACGTGAAAATTTTTTTCAGATGTCGATTTTCTCCAGTGACCTCTATACTACGTATCTGGAACGACGGTTACTATGGTTATAACCAGAAAATTGTGAAGCCGACAAAAATAGACAGATATTAGGTATTCCCATTTTAGTCCTATTTGTGCTCTCTTACGGTGATATAGCATTTGACAACTAGTGTTTGCCCGCTTTTTTTAAGCATTTTCAGTATTTTAAACTTTTCAGTCCTTTGAAATATTTTATTAGTAATAATAGCAAGAACTGTGGTGTAGTATGGTAAACAACACATAAGTATCGGCAACCTCCGCACCATACAGGCTTAATTAATTATATAATAATTAATCCGGGACGTCCGTTTCGAGGACACGAATGGTCCGAACTCATCATTCGGTCACCGGTGGATGATGAGGACCGCTCTTCTGCTATTCCATTTATTTTAAATAGTTATAAAATTCCCGTTGATTGTTTCTCAAGCTTGGAAAGAATTGTGTGAATAGCATAATTCGCAATACTGACTTAAAGAGAAAATATTGTAGTTTAAGTAAAAAAGCTAATGCTTTCTTTTGTATTTTGATTACATTAATTTTAATATTTGAAGTAATAATAACCAAAGTTCTACTTTACAGCCTAATACAGTCTAAAATTTTGGTTACATAGGCTAGGCACCAAAGACTCTAAAGCAGGTTTTAATAACATTTCCAGTCCGCGGGCATTCTTTCTTTTCAGCAGAATTTTCCGACAAATTGAGAGAAAGCTGGTAAAACATTTGGAATTAAAAAGAAATAGGAAAATTTTTAATGAGGTTGGTGAGGCTTGGAAATTGTACAATTACAAATTTTTATGTACTGCAATACGGTATTAGTCAAGTAAAACGAATTATAATAGAGAAAAGTGGAAAAAATTAAAATATTAAAATAAGGCCAGAAAAGCTTTATCGGCAAAACGTTATCGCTTATGAAAGGAAGCAAAAAAGAGAGACATAAGAGACATAAATATCTTTCAAATAGATGTAGGCAGTAGAAAATAAAGATATTGCACGATATTGATCAGTTGTTGGGAAAAAGATTTGATGTCGTCGTTGATAAGGAGAAAGTGAACTGGATAGATTTGGAAGATTTTAAGTTTTACGAAGAATTAAATAGATGAACGCAAGGTAGAAATCAAGAAGAAAACGTGGAGGAAGAAACTGATGAAGAACTCATATGTGAGAGGATGCACGTTTACGTCTATAAGTTTAGTTAGTTTAATTTTAATTTTTAGTCCATAGTATTACAAAATGTATGTACTTAGAAGAAAAATAAACTTACGTTTTACACGTAGAATATTATCTTATCTTTTTGTTCTCTTAATAAACAATGCTCTTCAATTTTAAAATCAATACCAAGTAGGAATAATTATTTACTGTTTACGTATCAAAAAGTATTTTTAAGAAAATTTTTCTCCCTTTTATTATAAAAAGCATTCCATTTAAATTTCAAATGTTCTTATAACTTATTACGTATAAAACTTTGAACACCACATTGTTAATAAACAATGACTGATATTTGAAAATGACAATGATAAACAGCTTTAACTACGTTTTAAAATAATGCTTCTTACTTATTGAACACCTTCTTCTTTCTTCTGTTATTTACAGAAACAATTCAAGATTTTGTTGTTAATTTATATAGTTCAAAGTCAAAATTAATCCACGTGTGTGGTTCAAAATGAACATAACAACAATCATTGTGACAGTATTATGAACAATATTGGGAAGTCGTATCATTTTGCTTTCTTGGCAATTTCGCCAAAAGAACAAAAGAATTAAGAAATTTCAGGTAAAATATTGAAATTTTGGAAGTCTATATGTATATATATATTGTTTTGTGTGTGTTTATTCTCACATACTATTACGGTTGGAAGTATATTAGTTTCTACTTATTGCATACTGTTTCTTACGGAGCATACCAAGGGATAATGTTGTATTTAAAATAAATTATGGTTGGCAAATGCTTATTAATCTAAAATAATACTTGCCGTTGTTTGAAATAGCCACAATTGTTACAATTAAAACAAATAGAATGCGCATCACCAGTCACCAACGTTTTTCATTCTGTCCTTTATGCTACCAACTGAATTTCTGGGCACGAAATAAAGTCAGATAACAGTTTAAAATTACGAAAACGTGTACATTTCACATACGTAGTTCTATATATAGTACAATCGATTCATCGTTCAAGTAGTGATAAGTTTAATGAGTTTTCATACGTACCTGATGCATGAAAGGTTACACAAGCTAGATAAGTAATCTTAGAAATAAGTAGCATCCGTTTTTAGTAGGCGAATTAATCACAGTCTCATTTACTTTGAAAGTAGTCTCTGTTTTAATGTGCTAAAATGTTATACACATATTTTCAATAATCTGTCGCAGAATTAAATGCAAAAAACATGTTAAGTGTTAACGTTTTATTAAGCTTCATTTAAATTACAATAACAACCTCGTGCCACTTTTGATAGGATTAATCCAAATCGCCATCATTAATTTCCCTTAACGCTTTGGCGTTGCAGTAACTCTTAGTGCAAGTACTACAGTATTTAACTTTGACCACACTTTTTAGAGCGTCACAGAAATTGACTCCTTCGGGTACAAAAGCACATCCACGTTCCATAACGGTAGCATTATTGGCTGGATAATAATGAAAATAAGTGTTAATAATAATTACTGTAAATTGTAGCGTTCACGACGATAGGGATAAATTAAATAAAATTCTAGCAACTTTTAGTGAGTAAAAGAACTCTGACACATCAATTTATATTTTGACTTGCCACTATTGACCTAATGAATAGTTTTTGAGCTACTATAGCGAATACATAAATAAATAAAATAGACGAATACAAAGAAATTGTGGCTCATTAACTTCATTACTTCGTCAGGTGGCGTCGGTGGCGACCCGACAGTTCTCCTCCTTCCAATTCATTTGTTGGCGAAAGTCGCATTTAAAAATCTAGCAAAGTGTGGAGGTGCATCATCTCGTTGGAACCAAATTAGGTTATTTGGTAAATAATCAATCTTTATTGAAGAAACTCCAAGAAGCATTCCCCGATCAAAGTAAGGTCCCAGAATTCGAGTATCAGTGCCAACATTTTGGCCTATTGCAGAAACCATGAAGGAAAACGTTGCCCAGTTAGAAGAAAAAAAAAAACGATATGATTAGTGAAATTTGCACTCTTGTATTCCAATTGCTTTCTCGCAGAATTCTTCGATCAATGTCGTCTACTGAAAAGGGTTGCTAGAATTTTATAGAATTTATTTCCTCCATCGTAAATGCACTGTACATTAGATTGTAATTTATGTTACTTACTAATAACAATGGCCTGTGCACATGTCACGGATACCTCAATAGCATTTTCTAATTCCATATGCGCAGCAATCGGTCTTTTCAGGAACTTCTGTTGACTACAAGGTATTTTTATGAAATCGGATGGATTAGCGGTAGCACAACCACCTGCTGGTGGTCCCAGGCACTCGTAGCAATTGAGCGCCAAACCTAAATGTAAAATAGACAAAGTATGTAAGAGTTCTCCATAAGCTCATAAGCATAAAGATGTCTTTTTAAGTTGAATTCGTTGAATATTGGAGTATTGGAAATAAGCAATTATAAACTATAGAGGAAAAACAGTTCTTAGGACCAGCCAATAGTAATTTTTAAAATGTTATTTAATCGCTCTATAATGATGTTAATTTGAGGTCAAAGGTTGTTGATACATGACATCTAGGATGATACACGCGCATATTATAAGCAAACAATTAAATGATCTGTTTTGCGCTAAAATTAGATATCAACGATTGATAAATTAATAAGTGTAGCTGGTAGTAAAAGGCTATACGTAAATTCTCAGAATGTACACAGTAAACAGTTTTATTGCTACTATTTAATCGTTGGCTTAACAAGAAAACATTCAATACGAATAAATATTCCTTCAAATCTGATTTATTTAATGTTTATGTGTGAGAGTATTTTGTGGCGACACAAAAAAAAGTGTCATAATATTGACAATTGTCTTATCATACGGTTTATAAAGAGTGTAATAAAAGAAATATTGATACTGCGACTTTATTTGTAAAATATAGATCTTTGCAACTTAGTATCAGGGGCATATGTTATGCTTCAAGTATGAATAAGATATCTGGGGCATTATTTTGTAATTAATCTGATAAGACACATAATTAGCATGAAATTAATTTTTCTTGACTACCAATTTACATTAACATAAAATTGTCCAACATCCATATTTGCAACTTTATCACCTAACAATAAATGTAAATATTTCATCTCTTGTATGCAAGGCGACTCAGTAGTTCAGTCGTTTGACGAAGCCCATTTGCTCTCATAACACAGATGAAATTAAAATTTGACGCGTGTGAACGTAGGAGGCAATTACTATTGCGTAATCTAACAACATTTGTAACTTTATAGCTTGATTATCTATAATGCTGTGATACTAACAAGGGATGATCTAGACACGAAAATTGAAAAAGATATGAAACTTTGGGATCATGTAGAGCAGTTTTATTTTTCAATTTTATTTTGAAATTTTCCAATCTATCTATGCATGCAACTCGCTAATAGCAGGAGATAGAGTAAAAGTTTTGAGGTTTTTTGGAGCAGTAGTGAACTCGGCCAAGAAAAGAAGGATATAAACTCATCGACATTGTTACATATACTATTAAGCTCGAAAGTAAAAATAATAGAATTTTCTATTCAATGTAAATGTTATCTGTTTTATAGTACTGCTGGAAGTAACTTTAATTTTTTTTTTGTGTAAAAAGTATTATTGTATTGGTTTTATTAGATCAGATCTTTATTTTTTAACGAAAAATATAATGGTAATTATCGGAAGATCTTTCTGGTCTTGTATTACTATATGGTTACGATATTGTATTACATAAACGCAAGAACGTTATCAAATTAGAATGTCTCATTCTTAATCAACTTTCGGCGCCAAAATATCACGACGCTATTGCTTCGGCTTGGTATAAAAGAGGAGAGATTGATCAAAGGCCAAATAAATATGAAATTCCGATCACTTTTGCTTTCACACAACAAGATTTCGTGCATCCCTCTCGTTGTTCCATTTGCGGTAGCCATGCCATCATACGGCGTGCACGGTGTGACAAATTCTTATGTTTTAAACACTTTTTTGACGAGTTTCATCACCACAGCTAGAAATTATTATTTAATAAAGTATTATGTATTCTTGTGCACTTCACTGTTAGCTTTGGAAAATTGATTACTCAAGTCTAATAAACGTACCGAACCATATAATGCGTTGGCTAAAGTGGAAAACTGTAGAGATACAAATAGCATATTTTCTAATTGTGCAAATTACGCCAATTAACGAACAATGAGCAACAAGTATAAAAAATTAGCTCTGTTAGAATCGGTTTGATTAGTACGTAGTGGACTTTTATTTAGAGAACACGATTCATCTTTGCCCCATATTCTTGCAATCACTAATTTTCTACAATCTAACTCCATAAATAATGTTCAGTTATTTGAAAGAATGCAGGATTTATATGCGTGGCGCCTAAATAAAAAGGACGGGTTAAACATCAAACTACGAACTTTTCCAGAATCTATTAATCGTTCCTAATATTTATTTCTATCTATTAATTATTTAAATTGCTCAAAATGTGTTATACTTATATTCACGACGAATCACGCAAAAATGATATAACGTATGGGGCATTCTACCAAAAAATAATTTTGCTGCGCTGACAGTAGATAATCATCTTTTGCACTGATAATTACTATGCAATTATTCAGGACGATGCCCTATTAAAGGCTATAACTGGAAATAGTAAAAATATCGTTCCAAAAATCTATTCAAAGCACCAACATATTCTACTAAACAAGTTGTTTAAATTTTTTACCTGGCAAATACTATTTTTGTGAATGTTTATATGCGTCGCTCATTATTTAAGTTATTTAAAAAATTATAAAACCTATTATCACCAATTAACAATCAGAATTTGCATGGTTGGCTTTGTTTTGTTTAAACTAATGTTAAATGAATAATGAATGATGGTCGTTTTACTTAATTTAAACTTTACAAATACGCATTATTAATAGCTTTTATATTTTAATGCCGAATTCTGACGCGTAATGACAATCTTTCTTGGTATTTGGTGATTCCGAAACGAGTGAATTCAGGCAGAGGAAGTTGTTTACTTGTATTGTTTCTAGCGGAATACGTAAACATTCCCAAAAATCCACATTTTTTTAGTTGAGTATATTATATAGTGTATATAATAGGTGTATAGACCAGGTTTTTTGAATACATCTATATAACATTTTCTATAGGTATTAAAAAATCTCAGTAATACATGCTAAATAAAAGATATTGATTGAAACTCTGTGTTTGTCTATTTTTTCAAAGAAAATTGAATGTCTCAAAGGTAGTACTTCCCAGATCGATGAAATTGTATATCCTGGAACTTCTCTTTGAAGAATTCATTCGAAGAATCCACAATGTAGAGGTTACTCGGTTTAAAATAAGAAAGTTGATACTTGTCTGCGGTTTAATTAAGAGTTCCATGAAACTGAAGATATTTTTGGAAAATACATCATAATATGGCACAGCAAAAAACGAAATTTTCAGTATTTAAAGAGGTCGTCGTGGATGACCATATACAGGTCCATTTATATACGTAAAATTTTAATTTCATCTTTCCTTGGAGAATAAATGGACTTTGACTCACCCTGGATACACGGCCCTATTAACTTGGAATAAATGAAAAAAAATCACTTGGTCACAAGTATGAAAGAGGCCCAAATTAGGCGAGTCCATGGAATTGTAAAATTGCGCAATATTGAAATAAAAAACAAATCATAACACATAATATCATATTGAATCATCACAACCGTATGGGACTGTAGCTGAAGTAATTATTTGTTACATAAGCATATCTACGCTGGCAACTATACATTAAGCAATTACCTTCACTAAAAACAACAACTAACACAAATAAAGTTGAAACTTTGACGTGATACATGATGGATTTATACCAACACACTGAATTAACGCTCAATTTCTCCTTGTTTATATATGCGTTAAGAAGTGGCCTTCATAAAGCGCAGAAGAGCCATCGTCTTGTTATCAGCGAAAATTCGTCTTAATTTATATATGTAATAATGTACTGCGCAAAAAATAGTTATGGGCATTTACCAACTTTGTGTATGCACCTACATTTGAGGAGTTAGTATAACTATAATGATAAATAAAAAAGTTGATTATAAGCTAACTAACAACTAACCATGCTATCTGATCATATCTGTCGCTATTTTAAAAAGAAAACTTCGATCGTTTCGCTGAATTCGTTATAAACATATCCAGAGATTCACTGGACGTGTTCGCACTTCTAAACTTAAAATAGGTGTAGTATGTCAAAGATGTTACATTAAAAGAATTTTCTAGATAAAATTGGTAGTCAGATGCACTTTGCAGAAAATGAATTGCAGCTCTTGGTAATGGAAATTAGAGCAACCCTGTTGTTATTCCAAATTTATATATTGTGGGTAAAGATGTCGTTCTAACGCATAGAAGTATTATTGGGGGATCAAAAATATTTATTAAGCCTACTTGCATTCTAGATAAACTGTGTGCAAACTGTGCACATAAAGGCTCATTCAGGTGACGAGTCTTTTCATGTAGCAGCTAAAGTCAGGGGATTGTGTGTCAGCTGCGTTCCACATGGCCTTTATAATGTTGAATGTCGTGCAATACTCGATCGTTTTATTTCTTTTTTTCTTGTTTCAAAGCTTTTCATTACTTTGAATTTAGCTGTTGCAGCGTGTTACGTTCATAAGTGGTAATTTATAAGTGACGATGTGTTCATAGAAATGACAGGCAGACATTGTTGCAGTTGCTGAGCGTAAAAACAATTTGATGGCAGCTAAGGTTACTAAGGAAAATGTTGTATGTCATCGTTTTCTCGAAGGTAAGAATATAGTTTCGAAGATTATAATGGAAGAATGGGTTAGATGCTGTTGAAGAACTTCATTTTGGTGAAATGGATTACCAACCAGATTTGCAAACTGGAATACTGAGTATTCTACAATAAGTTACTGTTTTTGCATAGTTTAAAGGTTTAAAAATATATTCATATAACGGATGTTCCAGATTTTGTTGCATAGAGAATATGATGGTTATTTGAATGGATAGAATGTAGATAGAAATGTGCTTAAAGGTGCATCTTATGATATTAATATAGGTGGTCGAAATAGCCCAGTTTATCAGATATTCTGACCCTTCTTCTTTTTCGCCTTACAACCATGTGCCATTTATTTCTTCCAAACATTGAAATTAAATTATTTATGCTCTTGGGAAGCAACAAACACACCTCAGTTGAATATTCTTTCAGAGGAAATAAATAGGAATGGCTACCAGTGCCAAAATGTAGTGTGCTCTTCTTAGGGGGCAAGTCAAACCATACACCTTCTTTCCCGCTAGATGACATTAGCCAGGGAAAACGTCAAAAGCCTCCTACATTACTGTCAAAAAATAATTGAAATTCAAAATCATAATCATCGCGTAGGAATAGATAATATAAAAACTACTAACGAAGACATAGTTCAAACGCCATATTGATCGTTCTGTTAGTTCTGGCAGTTCGGGAATTTGGGAGATTTACCTATATATATGATAATTAATGATAGTAAGGACTGTGGGTTAGTATGGCAAACAATACAAAAGTATCGGCAAACTCCGCATCATACAAGTTTAATAGATTAATCTGGGATAGTTGTTTCGAGGATACGTCGATCCTCATTTTCAACCGTAGACCGAAAGATGTGATAAAACACTTTTCTATCATACCTGTTGTATCCCTACTCTACAGAAAAAGATATTATTTACAAGTAGTTCCTTTTTCATCTACACACCCTAAAATTAAGACTTGCATTCTTCTATCTATCTAAATAACTATCATATTGGTTACGCAACAAAATGTGGGACACCCGGTATATTTTGTAGTAGTCAATGTAAATAAGCCGTAATTCGTCGGCGTATCTCCTCAACCTTAGCAGCAGTAACAGAGCTACGTGGCCAATTAGCAGTCCTGTCAAAAACGGATTAATAATGGAGAATAATGTTATTGGAATTAGCTGTATATGATGCTAAATAGGATACTTGCAAGAATTCTATGAGAAAATTTATCTTTGGAGAGAAATTTTGCTTTTAGCTCATTTCTCTTGTTGCATATTCTGCAACCCACATTTCCCGAAATTGCTGCTACTTTTACCTACTCTTTTCTATTTCAATAATAACGTCCTGCTTTAGAGAAATAAATATAAAGTGTAATACGTGACATTTTCCGTATTTGCATACGCATAAGATAGAAGGAGGGAAACGGTTTATATTTATTTGAAAACTCACAGCAGAATAGGTTTTTTTTTTTTTCGCGAGGCGAGGCTGATAGAAAATGCATGTAATGTTGGCCAAGGCGATACTTAGACATCAAATATTGAATTTTGAAACGTGATTTTTGCGCTTCCTTTAGAATCCCCATTTTGCTTATTGAATAATAAAACCCCTGTGCTATATGCAATTAATTAATGAAGCAGATATGGATAAGGCTAGCGGCAACCCTCACGGTTGAATTTGAATGCCTGCGAATTAGATTACGGTGACGCTTCTTCGAAACAGTCTTTAATGTCTCCCAGGCTGTATATTTAATTAATCAGCTTTTTTGGTTGGAATACTGTGGCTTTTGTAGAATAGAAGATACAGCATAAATAAATACCTATAATAATAAACAAGTAAACAACAAAAAACAGAGTAATTACGTACTGTTGAAAAGGATGTCTTAAAACAAATGCATTACAAGCGGAAATGTTATCACATTTCTTGAATGTTTCACTTTGATTTAGCAAGGCCGTAAGTATACGTACCAGAATTGGAACCTAATTTAGAATTCCTCAAGTAATTTTTTAAGTCGAATATGCAATGCTGAAGTTGATAAAGTCTGAATAATTGAAAGAGCTGGCCAGACTCTTCTTATTATTGTTGGGAAACATCTTTGCCTTTCAAGTCTTTGATATTAGGTTGGTTTGCTACCACAAACACGAAATCATGCAAAATTTTGGCACTAATACGAAATCATACACTGAAAACAAATTTGAAAGAATCTACAATATGTAATAATCAATAATACAATTATCTAACCTGACCGCAGATTTTTGTTAAATAGCACCATGCAGCTGTTATAGGTAATACTTCAACGTTGTAGTCAAGCCTCTATTCTATTGTTTCACGTGAATGTATTATTTTTTCCAAGAGTGTTTGTATCGAGACGTGATGGAGACCTACATGGTAAGATTTTGTCAATTTTTAACACAAAATTTCACATTTCTGTTACTAAATAAGTGGCTTCATCTAAATGTACCAATGGAAAATTAGGGGAGTAAAACTGTTTGAGACATAGGTTTGTATACAAAGATTACTATCCAGTCTTCGCTGGACGTTATTGCGGTATAACAAGATCAAGATTTCAAAAGACACGCCATTTAATTATTTTAGTTAGGCATAATTAGTGCGCTCATTACAAACAATTTGGGATTATTTCGGAATTGGATCACGAATGAGTTTGCTATAAATAAGCTGCAAGAGTGAAGAAACTACTTGTTTCTTTTAAAGGTAAGATATTACTTTCGATGCTAGATTGGATATGCTTTGCTGCCACGATTTGTTGGACAAGATGAGAAGAATTAGATATAGTGTGAATGGCGACTCTCGTACAGTTCTACTTGAGGTGTGCTCGGCAATATTTCGTCCAGAAGACTGTACAACAGACGTTTTTTTTGGATCTCGAATTATTCATATTCTTTACACATGTTACGGAAAGCGCGTATGCAGAGCTGTCCGTATACGCGGACGGTACTGAGATCTACGTGTCTTGTAGAGACGAGGGGATTGTTATACAGATTCCAGAAAGCCCCCGACAATTTGTTAGAGTAGATAAGAGTGCCGGCATAAGATTTATAGAAAAAAAAACGAGCTACCTGATGATATTCAGATTGATGTTGTTAGGATACCGAGGAGTTCGACCGTGGAATTGCACTTGGATCAAAGAATTACCCGGAAGAGTCATGTCGAGACTATAATAAACTAGTTTCTTAGTGTTAGTGAAGTGTTTCAGTGTCACAGTGTCCGAGTACTTGACTAGATTTTAAATATGTAGGAAAAGTTCGCACACTTAATATTTCAAAGCCTACAGAGAATTTTTCAATACATATTCTTTTGAATATCCCTCCAATGTTGTTTGTTGACGTTTCTTTGACGGCTCATGTTATACCGTTATAATAAGAAAAATATTGGTTATTGAAAAAGAAAATAGCATAAATGGATACGTTAAAAAATTTACAGATTGGTGGTTTGTCATTTCTGAATCATTGAAATAGTAAGGATTTAGATTTAGCGTTTGATGTTGAGTACCTAGCGAGTTGTTCAACTACATAATAATTTTCGGTTGGGAATACTTTTGAAATGGTTCAGTAACAATATAAGCAATTTCCCCTAAATTTGTACTTCGTTCTAAGGTGCAAGCCCGCTAGATTTTGATTAGAGCTGTATATCTCGAAAACTATCGGAAGTAATATGCCACAGTGTAAATGAATGGAAAGATTACAACGTAAAAACTTCTATCTCCACTTCTCGTTCCTTATACGCTTTTAGCTAAAATATCAAGAAACAGCTTGTGCATGTCCAGGAAATTACCAAAGCGTTATTATACTTAGGAAGTGTTAGCTTTACTCCTAAGTTATCTCCTAGGAATCATTTTGTCGCGCAAGTTGTACGTTACAATAACTGCTTATAATTAAAGAGCAATTTTGGGCTATTTCTGTCTGAATATTTGATACTACGGAAATTATGATGTTTATGAAATTGCTAAAAAATCGCTCAGGGTGACTTAACGAACACTGCTTTGAATATAATTTCCTTCACGCAATTGAACTTAATTGTTGTGTTTTGCAAGTAGATCTAGCGGAATTAATACGAATTCGCGATTATTTTTCTAAAGAACATGACTTTCTTCCTGTATTCGTAACTGGACCTCGTTTACATAATGTTTAATGCAAGAAAAGAGTTCGTTTAATTTTCTGCGATCGCCCAATTAGAAGAAAACGACGATTCATTAATTTTTCACGCCCGATTAGTTTTTCTGTGAGCTGAACTTGGAAACTTTTACATATAGCGTCGGAACAATTAGACAGATACAACAGCAAAGATCCTATATACGGATAGGAGAGATAGCGAGTCGCTTGAAAACTCGCAGATTAATTGAAAATTTATTGTTTGTCTGCTCTTCATGCATAATTAGTTCTTCAAAGAGAAACTTCTTAATTAATGATACAGTTTGGCACAAACTTACGTTTAATCATGAAGTTTTCTCCTTCGTATTAAGTTTTGATGGAAGGTACCACTTTATTTTTAGAAAGGATCTGCAAAATGCGGAGCAACGGAATGTGTCAAGTAACAAATGAACTAGCTTAAGTTCATCATTCCCGAAAATAAAACTAGTTTTAGAAGAAATGCGAGATTATTATTTTAAGGGGTGTGTAAAACGGTGTAAGTTACAATTTGTGTATTTGATGTCTTTAATTAATATATGCAATTTTTTGATATAACTATTTGATAATATATGCCTCATTGTCATTGTTTAACATAATAGTCTTTGTAACTGTTAATTGTTAATTGTATAAAACATTTTTTCATCATCGCATCTATACTTTTATACCCTAATTTTGGTTCTATTTCCTTTGAAACCTCAATAAATGTGAAGCGTGGTGCGTTCAATAAGCTTACAGAAATCTTTAGTTTTCTTTCTCGTTTTAGATATGCAATCTATTACATACTTGAGGCGTAGAAACGCAATAGTGTTCAGAAACTTTAGCTGATTTGTTGCTGCATATCATTGAAATAACACAAAACGAAAAAGAAGAAGATATGGGAAACAATATGTGAAAGTATCAAAGTTTAAAGTTTTCAAAATCCTTGTGATTAGTGACTGTTTTATTTCATGCGACAATTAATCTGTTCTGCCGAAGCGATAGCAATCAATCACGCGCTATCATATGGTCGAAAGGATTCCTGATAATCCACAAAAATTACATAATTATGACAGACTTTAGGAATCTTATAAAATGCCGCCAATGTTGGAAGCAAATCCTAACATCATAGAGCAGATACATCAATTAAAAAAGAATCCTATAAAATTTCGTTGCGTGTAGGAATTGTTCCAAGGATATATCTTAAAAGGGGAATAATTTACCAAAGAAAACGGGTCACCTAGGATACAACGTTAACAGGTAACAACATAGTGTTTGTACTGAAGAGGAAGATTTAGGAACATCGTTGTACGTTACTTGAATGAAGTATACTTTTCACCCAACAAGTTATTTGATTAATTTGAAAGAATTGTTTCGGGAATTCGTGGATTCCCGTTGTCACCAAATGATGTGGGAAAAATATTCCAATTCTAACATGCCTTGCTCTATCCAAATTTCCGTTCCTAATTTAGTAATTAGAAATAAAAAAAAAAAAAACTAGAAGCAGACATCTATAGAAAGCTAATAAATACATTATGACAGATTCTAACCACTGTGGCCTACACAAAATGGTTGTGATTAGTTTTTTAACTGAATTTATAAAAATGTAACTATTTAATGGTTACTCTTCCATAGATGTCGATCGCATTCTTAAGCGGGCGAGAGGCACTAGATTCAAAGAACATATAAGTCATTACCTTTATGAAAGCGAGTGTTGCGCAACACATAAATGAAACCGGACATATAATTAAATCGGAAATTCAAATTAATTAAAAGCGACTTTGTCCCGAGAGTTACGCTTACGAAACCATTTATATAAACAATGAAAAAAGGTACTTTGTGTAGTTAGTAGTCTGTTAATTTGATTCCATAATTAGAAATTTACCTAAACAGAGTTAAAATAACACCGTTCAGTTATTTATTGTACATTTAGCAGCTCTTTTTCTTTGGTAAGAATTTAATAGTAGAGGGAGGGCGTAGCAATATAGTTTCCATTTGGCACTGTGCATTTGGAAACTAATGAGGCAAAGTATATGAGCACGTGTTATTTGTAAGAGTAAAATATCAAAATAAGAAGAAATTGGTTAAGCTGCCAGCTTATTGTTCTTGAGCCGATCAAAATAAGAACAAAATCTTGTGAATGTATTCATATGTGTAAAACAACATTCTCGCCCTATTTTCGTTATGACAAAAGTAATTAGCGGCTTCTGACACAAACATTCGACTTTTTTTCTAACAGAGGACAAAACTGGGAGAAATAAAGAACCCACTCCGAATTAAGTAGGTATATTCCAATGTGGGTGAAACATTTTTACACTTAACCGGGTAAGTGCTAGACTCCAAGGGAGAACAATTACATAGGAGAGACATATTTAATTACACTGGAAAAACTCTAACCATGAAACTGAATTCTTTTTACTTCAAATAAAAAATCTTTCATCGAAGTGAACACATATAACATCGAAAGTTATTGTTTCCATTACTACACGGCGGTGTTGAAGCAACGCAGTATAATTGCAACTCCGTCTATTCTCACTACTTGTGCAAATGGATGTGAGGGAACAGCCAGACGGTGTTGAAATGTTGTCAGATTTAACACCATTTACATTTACAGAATTAGTAGATAACGTGGTAGTATGACAATCATTATATTAGTAAATACGGAAAATAAACGAAAAGGTTCCTGTCTATTATAAAGTTATTATTCCCAGCGCAACAAGCGTCACGCATATCTCAAACTTTTTGATTATTCGCTAAATGTTTGTGGCTGGGAGCTTTTGGAAATGGAAATTCTCTTTTTGGCTTATTATTCTTGGAGCAATTATAAGTCCAGCCAACGACGGTAGTAGAGAAACGGCATATTATATCTCTTATATTTTAATCTTCTTATGTCAAAAAACATCAAACTTAACGCAACAATTTCAGTATTGCTTTAGGGACATCTCAATGTAATTTTGTAAATTATAGAAAATAGAATAATCGTATGCTTTTCATCATCAATATGTTTTTGGAAATATAAGATTATCGAAATTTGGTGTGTTCTAAATAATCGCTAAAGCGATTAATGAAGGAGTGAGGTAATGCTAAATCTAATTCTTACTTTGAGTCTATCTGTCATTGAGGTAACTTGTTCTGGTTGTATTTCCAACTTCACGATGTTTATTACAAGAATTCTTTTCGCATTTTGAAGTTCTGGCAATTTGTGGTGGTTAGAGAAAGCAGAATTCGTGAAAGTATCAGATAAACAAAGTGTTTAGGTGGTAGAATATCTCTGAATTAAGTTAGTTTCATTTTGAACTTTTAGTTTCATTCAAATTCATTTAAGGTTGATGTATTTTTTCCATTTGCCGAAAGAGTATTCTTGAGACACTCTAGATTCCCACAAACCCTGAATTTGTTTCATTAATTTGAAAATATCAATATTTACTAAATTTTCCCCTCGTATCTAATATTACACTTATATATCACGTAACTTAAAACATGTGTACGCTATATCCTACCATGTTAATAGAGTTGATTGGGCAGTGGTCCTGTGTCAGTATTCAGCAGATTTCTTTTCATTTTTATATAAATAGTTTTACAAGCTTCCAATTCCCGCGGCCAAGTTACGTTCTTAATTAACTTTTCACACAGATTTCACAACAGATTTCTAGAAAACCTAAAAAAACCTTTCTCTGCATTTTTCGTATATTTTATATCCAGCAAAAATAGATACTTGTTGAATGGAGGGGTTAACTATGGGAATCGTTGAATTCGCGAAACAGCTATTCCGGATTATAAAATTATGTTATTATTATTTATAAAATCACAAAATAATGACTTGTGTGGTGCTGAGTGCGCCGATACTTTAGTGTTATTTGTCTTAATGTGAATATTTGATTGAGGACAAAGAAAATGACTGCTTGAGAAACTCTTTCCGTAATACAAAACAAATGTTTTGCTAATTTTTCTCGAGAAACATTTGCTAGAAAATCTATTAACTAAGTTACTTATATGTATATAATTGTTTGGGAGATACTAATCGATTCTATAGTTAATTACCTTAATTTTCCTCCATAAACATTATCAATTGAATCGATACCGGAAGGCATAAAAGTAACAACCTACACGCTAGCTTAATTGATCCACAAACATGCGTTATTACAGTAAATAGGTTTCACTCTAACCTTTCAATTTTCTTCTGAGGAGTGTTTTATGATACGTCGTAAAGGAACACCTCTGTATGCGCTGCAGTAAAGCAATAGAATATCCTTACACAAACGGAAAGTTGGCTCTTAACCTAATGTTTGACTTTGAAACGAAATTACATGTTGTCTTTGCATTACACAAAATGGAAATTCTTCAAACAACCGCATAAATTAAATGAGATTGTGATTTGTATGTATATACTACACTAGAGGTGATGTTTAAATATAAAAGTTCGGAAGTTCCTTCATAACACGGTACTGTCGAATATACAGAGTTGCACTTCATGGTATCTACCAGATTCGATGTTCGTACGGTAATGTGTACACTGCCGTTCAGTGAAGTTCGCTCATACAATAAAAATCTATTATATCACACTGTATACAATTATTAATACATAAAATTAGAAAAATATTAAGCATACACTCTTTTCTAAGGGATTAAAGCCATAAATTATTATGTAAAGTAGAAATATTGCGACAACCACAATAAAGTCCCTTTTATTATCATTCCAAGAATTTCTCGGAAGTACCGATCTTTTGAAACGGGTCGTTTGGGGATTATTAACGAACAATACATTTAGGAAATATACCGCGGTATCATTCTTGTTTATTTATCACAGGCAATGGCACGTGGCAAGCCTACCAGTGTAGAACAACGTTCACGCATTATTACGCTGTTTGAAGAAGCATATTCGGGGCGACAAATTGCTGAAACAATAAATATGAGAAGTTCAACAGTAAATGACATCATAAAGCGATATCTGACAACTGGAACTATAGAAAATCGTGTTCGTCCTGGAGCATCTAGGAAAACAACAAAAGCCGAAGATTTGAGAATTGTATTATTAAGCAAACGCAATAGAAAATTAACAGCGCCACAAATAGCAGCCGAAGTCAATCGCGGCCGTGAAGAACAAGTTTCGGCGAGTACGGTAAAACGTCGACTTCAACAAGCGGACCTTCATGGACGCATTGCCATTCAAAAACCCTTATTACGTCGGAGCAACAGAGCAAAACGACTACAGTGGGCCCGTTCTCATCTAGATTGGTCGTTAAATGATTGGAAACACGTGCTTTGGACTGACGAGTCAAAGTTTGAGGTTTTTGGGCAAAATCGATGAGTTTATGTCCGAAGATCTAAAACCGAAAAATGATCCCGAACTGCATTGTGCCAACAGTGAAGCAAGGGCGTAGTTCTGTGTTAGTGTGGGGATGTTTCTCATTTGCTGGGACGGAAGATTTATGCAGAGTGCAGGGTGTAATGAGGAAGGAAAATTATTTTGCAATACTCCAGAATCATGCAGTGCCATCAGGATTGCGTATAATAGGCCGTAACTTTACATTCATGCATGACAACGACCCAAAACACACTGCGTTAGTGTGTAAGAACTATCTAAAGGAGCAAGAAGAACATCACACCCTGAAAGTAATGACATGGCCCCCACAAAGTCCAGATTTGAACCCTATAGAGTTGTTGTGTAGAGTGGGATGAACTGGACAGGAGGATCCGAAAGATATGCCCAACTTCACAAGAACATTTACGGAATATTCTGCAACATGAATGGATTAATATTCCACAATCCATTTTGACAAAACTTATCGAAGGAATGCCTAGAATAGTTCGAGCGGTGATTAACAGCAAAGGAGGTTTTTTTCGATGAAAAAAAATATAATGTTCAGTATGTTATATTAGGCCAGAATAACTTTTTATTTATTTATTTTTGTTTTTTTTTTACCTGTACATACAATAAAATTGCATTTTGTTTTTAGTTTCGTTTGTTTCTGTAACCTTTTCATGTTTTTTATCAACCGACCGAACTTCTCTGAACGGCAGTGTACATCAGTGAAACAAAGCGATCGCTCAGCACTCGTCTTACTGAGGAGGAGCATTCTACGTGGTTTTTGCGTGTAATCGGGTCCGTGTTGGCTGAATATAGACACTATCACAGCAGAAAAATGGTTACCCGTTATATTATACTTGGAAATCCCGACTAATTAAACCTCATAGCAACCGCCTTGGTTCACTGATCCGTAACATATCCGCTGCAGTAATAGCCCTTAAGATGTGCTACAGTGAAATCCCCAGAAGCGAGGCCGTTCCAACCATAATGCTTGATTTGTGTGATTTGAGGCACTAGGCATTTAGCTGTAGCAAGATATGCTAAATGTATTATTATCCAAAGGTTCTGATTTTATTCAACGGACTTGGCGGTGAGAAAATATTTGTCAATAAAAAGTTTGAATTATTTTGATTAATTTTTTGTTCATTGTATTACTTACTTTTTGCAAGATTGTCATATCGGAGTATGTGCTAGAAACCTTGTTCTTCTGTTATATTAGTGGTTGTAGTTTATAAAATTATTTTCCATCTTGAGCCATCATTTACAATGTTAATCGCGATTTAAACTACATATCGGTATAGGTCACTGTAAAGGCGATATAATACACGCGCAATATTCCTCAGTTTATATCGCTTCCGATAGCAAAGCAATAAAATTTACGTAGATTGGCTTCAATTTCAAACTGTAAAAGCTGATACAGCTCATACATTGTTAACAATATATACATTTTCTAACAAAATTATCAGGTTCCGACAAAATTTATTCACAATGTTCAACTTGCGCATGCATAAAGGTGCAAAAAATACATTTAAAAATAAACGATAACAGATACCATCCGAAATCCAACTAAATTATGTCTTTTCACCATAAAATTCGTATCCAGTAATTGCAAAGATCAATGTTTCGGAGGATTAGTGGGAGACGTGGGAACTGTATTACCTAATTAGAATTTACAAAACTAATTTATTAGTCGATTAATTAATAATTAAATTGCATTTCTTCAAGTAATGCTTACGTTATAATCAGAAAGTAAAAAAAGGAGAAACACAAACATTTGATAAATAATAGGAAAATATTTGAATAATAATGATAGCAAGGATCGTGGCGTAATATGGTAAACAACACAAAAGTATCGGCAACCTCCGCACCACACAAGTTTAATTAATGAATCCGGGGTGGCCGTTTCGAGGATACGAATGATCCACATTTGGCTGAGAATATGGATCATTCGTATCCTGGAAACGGCCGTCCTGGATTAATTAATTAAACTTGTGTGGTGTGGAGGTTGCCGATACTTTTGTGTTGGAAAATATTTGAAATTAAAAAAAAAAGATAGCTAGCACATATGCGTGCATTTGTAGTAATCCATCCATATTATTAATGTATCATTAGCTTAAATAAAATTTTTGAACATATGAGTGGTTAGAAAATAATAAGTATTTATTTTTTCGTTATGCGTGACGATGGTACAGTTTAGAGGTTGTCGTAACATCAGAGCTTTTCTGTGTGTAAAGTATTCCATGACTTCATCCCATAATCGTAAAATGAACGCAGGGAAAACGCATTTATGTAATTGTTCTTTAACATGTGAATGATGACTCGGGATAGTACTGGAAACAGAAAAATCTGCCATTTGACCCTAGTTGGACAGCGATAGTGAAGCGGAAATAAAGTAACATTGCTTAAAGTGCAGAGTGGCAAACAATCATTTAGCTCTAAGTTTTAAAACGTAATAGTTTGATTTCTTTTCATTTAGATTTATTCGCGAACGAAAATCAAAAATTTTATTATTAACAGTGCCACCATTCTAGTAGTTATTGGTGAAGGAAGAATCTTGCTCGCGGGACGATTTTATTTTAATATGTAAAAGTTAATCTACATCTCAGAATTGAAAATAAGCCTGGTGCAAGGAAAAAAGGAACGGCAAATTGACGATTTGGAGAAGTGTACTATAAATGTTTTATTATCCTCTAGTCTTTAGATTGCATCACGTACAAGGTACTTTCCCTCTTATTAACAACTTCAGCTTTTCGTTTCTGGAACTTACTATTTTTACCTATATTTGTAAGGTATTATATAAAATGCACAATCAATTCAAAACCATCATATAAGTTTCATATACTTTGTATTATATAAGGCAGATGTCCATCTTCTCGGTACTATATCTTAGGTTCTTCCAGTGTTTTTCTCGAAAGCATAAACGGCTTCGAAACGAAACAGTTGATAATAAAGAGAAAATTGATTCAAATCACTATGGACCAAACTTTACAATTTACTTTAGGATAGAAAAAAACATTGTATATATAAATAAAATTCTAGCATTTGTCGTTATAGAACTTCTCGTGAGTTTTCGTTTCAAGCAACTTTGTAGATATATGTCGAAGGATAGCAGTTAAAAAAAAAGCAGTTAAAATGTAATGTATAAAAAGAAGTCGACATGGCTGATCTTAAATTAAGTTGTCATAATGGATTAGATTAATGCATTAAAATTTCCACACTGAAACTAATTTACATTTATAAGGCAAAGTATTTTCTTGATTTTTTCGGATATCGAATCCATGTAATCTTCAAAAGTTAACTTGCTGTCCACGTTTACTCCCAAGAATTTTGCGTTGGAACTAATTTGATGTTACGTAGATTTATTTTGACTAAATTAAACAAAAACGGTTGTTTCCTGGTTTAAAAGAGGACGATTTAGAGTAGATCACAATGACAACTTTGTTATCGCTAAATCAAGGTAAATACATACGTCTCGAGATCATCGATAGAATCGATCACAACCGTAACCAATATATCGACCGCGTACATTACTAATTTTTCTGAACTTAAAACGGAATTGGAAGGTCACTGTCATGTACTAAAAGTAAGCGGACCTGAAGTAGACTCCTGTGGCACGCCCAAGGCAATGTTACTCTGTCCTGAACGACCGTTGATGGTTACAACACAAAAAGATCTACTGTTTATGACAACCCAATCCAACAAATAACTTCTTTTTTTTTAGCTTTTCTTTAAGTTAACATAAATGTAGGCTACCGAAAGCCCGAGACAAATAAGAAAAGCTCCCATAACATGTTTACTTTTTAATTATGAATTGCAAGAATTTCATGGACTTCCCTTCAAAAACTTGTGGTGTGCATTGTAAAATATTGAATTTAGTAAAACAAATTTTCAACCTATTATACAGTGTTACCTCAAAAATTTTGGAGAAACCAATCAATACTGATCTGTTCATTTAAAAATTGGAATGGTTTTAGTCGTTTTTAAAGTATTTGGAAAAACTTTCATGGTTATTGATTTGTTAAATACTGTCAACAGTGGATCCGATAACTCTTCTGTAATATGTCTGGTGCTATTTAATTTTGTAAAACATTAGGCCATCAAATATTACTTTACGATTGCGTGTGAGTACTTGATTAAGCGTTACTCCATTTTGAATAGTTCGCAAGATTATGTTGCTTCCAGCCTGGATGTCAATGGTAACATCCATACAAAAAAAGAAACTTTTTTGAATGTTTCAAATTCAAGTTTCTGTTGTAATGTTACAAATTAACGTCCAAGAGGTTATCTGTCATCAGCGCCACCCATATATCTCATCTAATGACTTCAATTTGTCAACCTATCGAAAGTAAAGGTTCTTCTAGTGGTAGAAAGTTCGATTTCTTAAAGAAAATCCCCAATTTCGTCCAAATAAATTCCGAAAAGCATTAATTTCAAATTTTTCTCCTCGTGTAAAACGTTATAATAACTTTTATAGCGGACTATGATCTAAATTTTAAATGTCTTAGACTGCGTAGGTACTTTAATTTATTCAGTAATATTGAAAAATGAGTACACGCACGTGTATAAATTATTTTATCCATATTGTAGGAGTGACACGTGTAGGTACCTTGATACGTAAATTGAGCGAGACGAATTTTATTTTGTCTACCGTGAGGTTTTCTTAATAAATCCACGGTAACAAACTTCTCGTATTGTAGGATACATGAATACAAACATCTTATAAAAAATTAATCTATATGGTAAAGGCACAGCCATGCATGCGTGCGTGGATATCTACTATTATATTTTGGTTACATGTATTATACGTATATCAAATGAATATGTTCAGGGATAATTGAAAATCCTTTGTACGCTTTCGTAATAATGCGAGCATAAAGAAAGAAACGCAAATCTGATTTCATAAGATTTGATACCTGCTGCTGTGGCTTTTGATTTAGCCAGCATGTTGCTATTTTTTAAGCTCAGCGTCCGTTACAATCTCTTGTGTATTTGATGAAGGGGATCCACGCATTAAGTCCTTTATGTAACGTAAAATATATACATATGTGATAGGATTAATTTACCTTTTGTATATTACCTACGAAATGATATTGAAAAGTAGTAATGAGAGCGGCCCCTCCACAATTCCTTCCCCTACAGAGGATTGTTTTACAATTTGTTTTTTAATTATTGTATATTATGATCATAATAAATGGATAATTTAGATTATGAAGCTTTTTGTGTTATCGGTAATCATTGATTTTGCTAAGGAGATTAACTATACAATAAGTGTTTGTAGTCTGGTACATATAGTATAAGAGCAGGTAACGTTTAAATAAAAAATAATGCTAATATCGCTTCTTCATGGCACTGATGGAATTGCTCACAGCAAAAGCAATATGCGGAGGGAGAAAAACACACTAAGCCAGAGATATGTTTCTGTCTACTTGATGTCATCAGCGTGGCTCCCAGCGTATTTTTATCTATTTCCCATCATCATTTGTCCCACAGTTCACACTTTCCTTTGAAACGACCAGCGAAACATTTTTTGGTGCCCTTTAGTGCAAAAAAATATATGCCTGACAGCGCCAAAAACCGAGTACTGTTTCCCAAACCATCTCTTGAGCAGTTCTTGTATTGCTCAACACGAGATGGCGTGGCAAGAGCGTTTTGAAAATCTGTTCATGTAAATGGCTATAAGCAACTGCCAAACAAAATAATAATGTTAATATAGCTTCCTCATGGTATTGATGGAATCACTCACGGCAAAAGCAATGTGAGAAAAGAAGAAAACACGCCAGCCCACGGACATGTTTCTGTCTACCAAGTGTCAAGAAGATGGAAAGCGACAGAACGTACCCCACAATTGTGGCAGAAGCGGAGATGGGATGCGCCAGATTGATTACAGATGTTTCAGTTTGGATATGCAGCTATCGTGGTGAGACTGACTTCTACCTCACGTAGCTACTGAAGGGCACGGATACTTCCATGACTGCCTGTGTCGAATGTGGAAAGTGGATAGGACCTCTAGCCCGTACCAGCACGGCGACTGCAACGACCTCCACCATACTTTCTTCGAATGATTAAGGTGGAAACCGGATAGGGACAATCTGGTAAAGGAAATTGAACAACTGAAGCTCGAAAACATAATACTATGAAGCCGAAACCCGTGGTTCGTGGAGTTTCGGTGTTCATTAAGAACATTCTAAGAAAGAAAAAGCAAGAGACCATAAGTACGGGACACCAAACCGATCAAATGTGAAGAACACTACCGGAATTATGCAATTATGTCCGAGAGAGAGTTTTTGTTTCAGTGGTTGTGAGTCCCACACACCGGCTGTGCCACCAAAAGGCGCACAAGGCATTTTTTTCTCCCAACCCAAAAGAAAAAATGTCTTTTATAAAACTTAACACTAGATTCTATTACTCCTTCTTTTTTCTTGCATGTTCATTGTTGTTGCGTGATCGTCTCTCTATTTTCTATTCCAATCCTTTCTTTCCTTAGTTTTTTGTCACAGTTAAATCTTCGAATTGCTTTTCTCTACTGTTTCTTAACAGCTCTATTTACCGTAATTTTATTGCATCCAAGTTCTCTGCCCTTTCCTCTATCCTATTTAGCTTCTTCTCGTATCTGTTCGCGTTTTTGCATTTCTCAATTAAGCTTTCGACTACGAACATTCTGTGTGACTTGAGGCCTTTCAATGTGTATTTGTTTTTTAGTCTCTCTTTCTCATTTTTTATTCTAATTTTTCTTCCTATTTGATGACTTTTTTTTCTTTCAGGTCCCTCGAATGGTTTCTATCCGTTATTATGGCAATTGCGACTAAGTTGTTCTTCTTTCTTTTTTTCTCATATATTTCTTTTCGCCCTAAAACCAAGGAAAACACGGATTTTTTAAAATTAGTTTTGGTTTGAAAGAGTTCTTTATTGAAGAGAAAAGTAAGTTACTTAGTAGTTTTCTCTATTCTTGTTTTGAAATAGCTACCACATTTCATATTATTTCTATAGCTACAAGCATACATAACCAACACAATTTAATTCATATTACTTTAGTTTGTGTCCAACCATTTGCTTTTTATTGTGCGATTTATGCTCTATAAAGTATAACCAATTATCGGTAGCTTTGTGAAACATGGATACCGGAACTGGATTTATACAGAGATTGCTGCTGCAAAATATAAATTACATAGGTAATAAAATTTTGTTTGAAAAGCATTACATTGTTGGAGGTGTAGTAGTATTATCGATAAAGCTGGTGAATGAGGAAGTGATTGGCTTTTAATTCGCTTGCTTTTTATTGATGTACGCAGATATGAATCAAAAATAGTTATTCAGATGAAATTTGAGCTTGTTAGAATTCGATTCAGTGAAAATATTTCATGCGACTCTAATTGTATGTTTCAACTACAAATTATTGTACATCTCTTTTCAGATAGTGCTTTTCCACATTTTTCAAATTTTCCACATAAACTACTTTTATTCAAAATGAACTTTATGTATTTCTTCGAGAATCCCTTTCATAGGGCATTAAATGGATTGATTTCATTCCATTTAGATTCTGAATTTAAGGATATTTAAAATAACTGGTATATTCCATGTTCATTAGTAACATACATTCTTGTTCAAATTATTAAGTACTTGCACGTAAAGACAGAAATACTTAAAGTTTTCAGATCTAACACCGTTTTAACACCGTACGGTTGCTCCTTTGCGCCCATTTGCATGAGTAGTTAGAACCGACGGAGTCAACATTTTACAGTGTTGCTTCAATTATGGAATTAAATGGGAATAAAAGCTTTCAGTGTTGCATATGTTCCGTGTCGGTGGAAACTTTCTCCGTTTCAGGGAAAGATTTCTCCGTTTCGGTGAAAATGTTTTCCTTTCTTTCTATCTTGATACTCTATTCTCATAAATGACACTTGTTCAGCAATCTTACCGCATTAGATGCACAGTGTCCATCCGCACCGAATGGAAACCAAACTATATTGATATACTCTTCCTCACTGTTAATTCTTATTGCACAGCCGCCAAATGTGTAACGGTATGCAATTAACAACAGGACGGTGTTATTTAAGTCTGTTTATGCGAATTTCTAACAAAGAAGTAACAAATTGTTAACAACACGGAGTATAAACTATTCAGCATTATAGAAATAAAATTATATCCTTTGCGTTGTTAAAATTATTTTAACTTCTTAAGTGTAAGTTAAAATGAAACATTTCACCGTTTGGGATATTAAAAAAAGCAACTACTTGCCAGTTAGTTACTTTTCACCACAACGTTGTTACTTTAACATAAAATAGGTGACGATTTAACTAAAGTACGAGACATACATTATTACGGAGAAACGAAGGGAATTTATGTGTTTTTATCTAATAATGTGTTAGGAAAAATTTATTTCTCTGGACTTTATATGAGAATATAGTCCTCGTATATGGATTGTGAACATATTTTACACGTTTATTATTTTTACTTAATATATATTACTTCAGATAGAAGGGAAGTACAAAATATGGTTCTTATTTTTATCTCACGTATGTACGTAAATCTAGTCGTAATAATCGTAAAGAGGAATCCACTCGGTATGAAATATTACGTATGTACTAGAAGAAATTATGAGAAATAGATAATGGAGGGATGAAGCAATTTTATCGGAACTCTTTCTCACCTTTACACAAGAAGTTTCAAAATATCGTTTTACTTATACTTAATTTATATAGAATATGAAGGATATATTTCAATTTATTCAACAAATTAAGCCATTATACAACATTTCTGGTTGAATTGTAATAATTTGCGTCTAATACTTTAATTTATAATCTTTTAATTTTTCCAGATCAAGCGATCTTGATAGTCATGAATTTTCAAAATGTCTGCTTAAACGATCTTAAGAAACAACAGTTAACGAGCCTTCGACTAATCGGTAAGTGTGCGGCGGTTTTCAATTGACTTCTCGTTTTGCAACGGCGGAATTGCACAATCTCTTAACGTTTGCAGGTATCGTTCCCTAGTACGTCCTCGTCATTCTATATTTCCTCCAAAAAATACGGACCAATGATGGGTTAATTAGCCGTGAACTCGAAAAAAAAAACGATGATTGCCTATGGATTTTCTGTTGATCATATTCGATAATTTTTAGTATTGGCTTCACCATAAACAGAACATGGACCTCGTTTATCATAAAGCATGGGATAAGCACTAATCTATGGTCTTTCCAACTTCGGGAGGTGAATTACTGACTCTGTTCTTTCAAATTTGGTAGTATGCCTTCAATTCCCAGGAGCCTGGACGCAAACCCATTCTCGCTTGTGACAGTGACGAAGCTTTCTGTTTTGTTTTATATAGACACAGTAAAAACTAATTCATGTAACAACTAGGATCCAATGTATGCTTGCAATTATTTCAATTCCCTAAAACTGTGGAAGAAGTTAAAGTATATTTCTTAATTTGTGACAACTCTGTATATAACTCCCTAAATTTTGAAGGTTGTTGACTTGCTATCGTTTGAAGGAAGAATTCTTTTTGGAATTGTTGCTCTACTCTCTCTACATTGCCACTTCAAGCCCTGCCGTTACCGGTAGTGATAAAATTCGCTAGACTGAAGGTGTTGATGCAATAATTTTCAATTTTCTTAGTGAAAAATCGTTTCCACTGCAGAAGTTGCACGGTTTCTCCTTTAAACAAAAAGATTTTTGGTTTTTGTAATTGATTTTTACCAGTCTTCTTTATGTGATTGTGAGTCTTTTTTTCCTTTAAATAATCGCTTATTCTCTTTTCTTAATAAAGAATTTAATCTAATTTTCAGATGTGCAGGTGAAAGGTTTTTCTGCCTTAAACTGTTTTCATTTGAATTTCAATGAATTTTAGAAGTACATTCAGCACTTTGCTGACGATGCAAACAATTTATACTTGATTAACGTTATCTTACGCATCTCAGTGTGTATATAAGAGATCTAATTTATGTAGATTATTTCGAAATACATTCTCTACCAATATTTCAGGCACGTCGCGTCGTCGGTAAGTTGTAAATTGATCCCTAACTTTTACATGAGTTGTTTCGACTTTGATGGTTTGTAATGAAGAAGTTTCGCATGGTGTTACATCGAGAATGTGAGGTTAAAGTCAAATTATGCAGGGTACATCATATATCAACGCCAGATACACATACGCGTTTAGTATTTACGAAGCGTAGTTCGATGTAATTCTACTCTCGTGGGTCAACGAGAGAACACGGAGAATCGAAAAATGTTGATAGAAACGATTCCTGCATTCGCTTAGTTCGCCACTGTATTCTACTGAAATGTCTGCGTAAAGGATTTATTGCAGTTGTTTGTTAAAATTGTAACACGAGTAAAGCTATTTATGAGTATTAAAGAGCTGAAAAGTGTATTGTTTTAGCAAATTATTTACAAAAGCTTGTATTTCTTATTATATTAGTCATATAAATTATTCATTATCCTCGAGTACAATGGTGTAAATATTACCATTTAGTAGGGTTGATTCCCGCCATTTCTGTTTATTTCAATCATCCCTCCTTATCTGTTATAATATCATCTACATGCGCAAATACGCGGTATTCGATAACGTGGAAAAATACGTGACAGCACAATTTGTTAACTGCCACGTCAGTTTCGGCTTAATCCAATCTAAACACGTTGATGGTTTTTGTAAAACTTATGTTTTTTACTTCAGTTGTCAAGGTTTAAAAACATTTAAAGAATCCAAAAAGCTGTACAAATTAATATTAACTAGCTTGCAACTTAAAATGTTAGACGTGCAAACTGATCAAAATTTGCTTGCCGCGGTGTTAATTTATATTCATTTGCGTGTACAGATACGGACTTGCCCGCGAATACTGTTTGATGGCTGCTTACCATTAAAATCGACGTTTCAAAATATCTATTTGTTTAACAAATAGTGTAAGCTTTTATCGTCGTGTATGTAGAAATATAGAGATGATTGGCGTCAATAAATAGTCGTCGTGTAATTACATGTAACTTGAGAATTGTTTTTGTAGCCTACTGGTTTACTTTACGAGCTACTTTCTAATCTCCATTCACGAGCATAGTGAGGTTTACGAGGATAGTATGATAAATATCTGTGTTAAGGAAGACAATCCGATTGACCCGACTGACGTGTAGTGTGATGTACCCATGCCTCATCTACAGTCGCACAATGCCGCAGAAATTCACTCGTATTGCGCCTAAACTTGTCCAAACATTGCTGTTAAGCAATTGCGCGATTCCGCATTTAACCAATTGTCAGCAGACGTCGATAATCGATAACTTTCTCAAGTTCAATTCTTCGTAAAGGACGTAACGTTTTGCACTCGTTCGGTTATAATATTTATCATATTCGCAATCCCTCTAATCTTCACATAGCGGTCTGGTAATAGGATATCATGAATTTTATTGATCATATCACCTCAATGGAACGACCTGATCGTTCTATGTTAAAGACGGATGTTTGGCCACGCCTAAATTCATTAAACCAATATCTGATGGCAGGTATCGAATGTGCATGGTTCTTACTAACTGCATCCAACTTTTCATTGACTTCCACACGCGTCTCCTCGTCCGAAAAAGGAAATCGAATCACTGACCGGTATTGTTCTTCTTCTGTGATTCCACAAATTCATAAACTTGCTCATTTTCAACAGCTCCCTTTGAATCCCCCCGAAATTTTGACAGACGTAGACTAAAGAATAGTGCTCACAGTCGGCAATGAGGTAATGATTTTGACATACAGCGCCGCATGTCTCTCCAAACACGGGTACTTCTTATACAACCCTCGTGTATTGAAAAGCATTCGGATGTTTAGAATAGTGCAATTGAACTGAAACATGAACAGTCTTAAATAAATACATGTTATTTCTAATTATGTGCGAATGCCGATAAACAATCACAAATGGGGAAAATGCCTGGCTTAACATCGTCTGGAAAGGACGTAAAATTTGAAGAAATCTGCACAAGTGTTTAGGAAAATCCCTCCAAGGCAAGGAATCTTAAAATGCTAAGCGGTAATATTCTGTCGAAGCTGAACTCATAATTTTTTCCATAATAGGCGGTGTGCATAAATATTTTTCGAACATTTTGCAAGTTAATAAATTTGCATATCAAATGATTCCCTCTTATTACCAAGAAAGCAAAGGGCGAGCATTATTTTTAATACGTTCTTGTCTAATACCAGAAACGTTTTCAACTTGGTTTTAATAAGATTTCTTTCAAAATAGTACAGTTTTAGCAACATCGAATTGTCAAAACAACTTTTGAACTTGAACGAATTTGACGTTTTTGTATTGATACTTTCGTCTTAAAATTTGCTATGTAAAATCTTCACCCTGTGTAAAAGAATATTCTCTGCAATATCATATATTTATCCTTCCTTGCCACTAAGCAAAAAAACTAGAATATTTGAACCAATAATATGTACATTGATGAGAAGAATTTGATCTTGTCATCACTAATACAATGTGGTTGAAACCATTTTACTTTCAGTGATGGTAGAGGCTTTAAATATCCTTATTTAAGAAATGTAGTCTTTTTTAGGTGTGTGTGTGTGTGTGTGTATTATTTATTTATTCCTACAAACAAACATTTTCATTGTATACAAGCGTTAGATAAATAGAAAGGGATCGACAAGCATATGCTGTTCAATTGTTACCAAACTATGTTAAATAATTTTCAAAGAAAAATAAGTCGAAAAGTAACAAATAAAATGAAGCTACGGCAGAAATAAGGGCGCTGCTGATGTGCCGTAAACGGTTATATTTCGCGCAAGTAAACTTTTCTACTTCACTTACTGCCTCCAGCAAGACAACTCGGAATCAAGGTCTGGCGGTTGAAATTCGAGAGAGTTTGCAAGCAAGAAAGTAGGGCGTTTTCATTTTCTGCTAAAGATCAACTTGACAATTGCGTTGTGCCCCTCTATTTAAATAACCTTCAATTAGTAAGAAGCACAAATAATGTTTGAATTAAGACATATGCGTGTATATGTATACAGGATGATTTCAAATATATGCGACAAAGTTTAACGGGCGATTCTTTGGGCTATTTTCATCATAACATTCATGTCCGACGGCTTAATTACAAAAGTAAAGAATGTTTAGTAATAAATAAATGCTTTAACATTTAGTTGGTCCTGCAAAAACAATCGCTCATTTATTTATGACTTCAATATATCTTCTTTCATTAGTGTTTATATCTAAATTCTGTTCTCTAAAATGAAAGACGCAAATGTTTACGAAGAACGGTACTCGAACAGTTTAATCAACCATCATTCACCAATGCCAAGATAAACGGGAAATTAAAAGAAACGTCTGGCTGAAAATGCAACCTCGCAGAGGTAGAATTCCAAAAGTGGACGAAATGGTACTAAATTAAATCGGGGAGCATCCTACTACAAGGACTAGAAAAACTGCTTCTGATATAAATATAAACTAGTCCACAGTATGGAGAATACTAAGGTGTCAACAACTGTATCCTTATCACATTCAGCGGGTACATGTACTTATGCCAAACGAATGCTCGCGAAGTGACGTTGTGACAATGGAAATAAAATTGCATAAAATCCTCAATTTTTCGCACAAGTATTCTACATCGATGAGGATTCTTTCTCCAGAAATTACGGTACAAGGATTGGAACTTTTTTGAGGATTTTTGAGGATTGGAGTTATCACTATGTTGGAAGAAGTGTCCTATTAATTAAGATTATAAATGCATTTTATGCATGGCAGTGTCCTAGTAGATTTTAAAATTTGTTCTCTGGAGTCACCTTAAATAACTAGTTTACACGACTTCCATTGAAAATGTTGACGAACCTGGAAATTGCATTATTGCAGCATTTTCGACAGTTCGAAATATTCCCGGTGGTTTGGAGCGTACTTGCCAATCACTGTGGAGGATAGAAACCTGGTTCGTTTTGTTTCTACCCTACTTTGCATTATTATGTACAAATTATATAAATTTAAAACAAATTATTATAAAACATCCATTGTTTTTGGCGATCAGAATAATTGAAGGAGTGAGCCCTTACAGCTTGTCGCGTATGTTTAGAATCATCCAGTATTCATTTTATTTTTATTATCCTAGTTAAACTTAATATTGGGATGAACCCAGCGGTTGTGGGTGATGACATAAACGGGCGGGCGTTCACAAATATTCGACTTTCTCGTGTATTCTCGTCGCATAGTACATTATACACAATATGCAATGAAAATACACGAGGGAATCGAATCGCTGTTCACGCCCCCCCGTTTGCGTCATCAGACACAGCCGCTGGATAAATTTAACTCTTGGAAAGTTCATCTCGTTTGGTAAAGCATAGTTTAATGGATTAGCGCAGCTACGTTGACTCTCTTAATACAAAAGTTTCCTTCTAAACTTATATTATTTTTTTCATTGTATCTTCCGAAATAGATAGACTCATTTTAGTTTGCTACCACTGGGAATTTGTTGTATTGTCTATTTCTGTGCGGAGTTACGATTAGTTTGCGTAATCGGTTTGGTACTCCTACAGCATTTCTAACCACGCAAAGTTAATTAAACAAATGTAATTTGTTTATTCAGCAAAGTAATCGCTTTGAATTATAAAGTAATTTTTCTATATATATTTCCAACGTTATATAACAAGGTCATTTGTTCGTCCGCAGTTACATGCAAGAGTCCGCCCAATCATATAAAAATATATAAATTTAGTGCAATATACAATATCCTAAAACTAATTTTACGTGTAATATAAAGTAAAAACCACTTATGAACGAAAAAATGGTTAGTATACAGATGTGACCTTCTGGAATTGTAAAATTGTGGCAATTGTGTAAATAGTATTTATCGTCATTATTGCAATAATTAATGGTTATCTAGTTACTTTTGTATCTACACTTGAACTTGCTTGAAGTTTGTTCTTTTCACCTCGATAGATTTGCACAATTGTTTGGAAAAGCTGTCGCGCACATTTCTTCACGTACGTGTTACATTCCGAAATGTTCGGGTTATGCTTAACTTCATTCTTGCCTAGAGATGACCAAGGCAGGTGAAATTATTATCTCATTATTATCTCAATATCTCAATTATTATCTCATAAGAAAGGGTTCGTGTTACCTACTGGTTTCCCCGTGACTCGACAAAACACGAGTCTGTCTAGTCGCTGAAGAAAGGTAATAATTCACCTGCCTTTGTCATCTTTATTCATGATATTAACTTCGTAACTAGCTATTTATGTTTAAAGTTGAATCGACAGTTAAACCAGGTTGCAGGACTTGGGTTTAACTTAAAATGTTAGACTTATGCATTTTTACATAAAAATCTTAAAGATATAAATCTCCTATACGGTTGATTTAGAAAAAAATATACGGTCCTATTTGGAAAAATTACGTTTCTACTCTTTGGTGTTCAACACTGAACAGCTTGTATATTTTTACGCTAAAATGTTTTCTTCAAGGATAAAATCGTAAATATCTTGAAATATATTGGAAATAGGTGTATGAGCTCCACTTTATTTTATTTAAATTGGGCTATTTCTAGATGGAGAAATCAAATACATATAACATATAAGTATTAATTTAAAATAACAAAGTAAGCTAGGTTCGGTATTTATCGATCATTCGGTGTATGCGGATTCATTTTTGAAAGATACCCTATGGTGTCTATTATATCATCTGAACATTTTTGCTTTCTATCATATACACAAGATAATTTTATAATTCCAACAAATTGGGACACTCTGTGCATCTTATCATTTTTGGACGTTTGGTAGTCGGGCTTTCAATACAATTCCGGTAGGTGCAATAGAATCAGAAGCAATTTGTTCACATTGTGGTAATGAGTAGAAGTTATGTCTACGAAGTAAATTGATATGATACGTACACTGAGAAGGAAAGTGTCACTAGATTTACACGATAAATCTCTTCTGGATCTCTGCAATTTGTTCAGTTGGGGCATCAAAAAATAGACGCATATTCCAATTTGAAGTGGACAAGCGAATAGTATACAAACATCAAAGCGCTATTGTTGTAAAAGCTTCGCGGTTTCTCAACAAAACGCAAATAATTTAAATGCGGCGGAAGTATAGCACTAACATGTGGAAGAAATGACTGGTGGGAATCCAAAATTCTAAAAAAAGGTAATTTTTTGAAGTATGGTGGACGTTTTAATCAAACAAGCCGTATAGATCAATGAAAATGGAAGATCATTTAAATAAATGCTGAATGGGAATACATCTATGCTGGAGTCACAGGTAACGATAGTTTGAAATGAAATTAATCTATAATGGACAGAGTACAAATAAAAAAGGTTCATATAATACTAGGGCGGCGTCATAAATGAGGACGTTTGGAAGTGGATCGATTATCCATTTACCAAATTCTTTGATTTCAGGTTGTTTTTGGTATCACCATTAACCATTGAGGAAAATTGCATTGAGAACATCTGGACGATGAAACAAAGAAACTTATGATACCAAATAGTTGTTCATAAAATAGAAAAGAACATCGTTAACATTGGAAAGGATTTTACTAGCTTACACTTAGTATTTGATTTCGTCGTTTTTGTTTCTTTTTTAATTTTATTGTACAGTGGATTTTAATTTTTAATTAAATTTTTTATAATCTCAGATAACTTACGTAATCCCATCTCAGATTCTACCTGCCAAACATTTGAATACAATGTCTTCTTTTCTTTTGCTTTATGCTTATGTATTCTGAATACCAGTGACTGTATACATTATATACGTAAAATATTGTACCATGGACGGCTTTTTTCCAAAAATTGTATACGTGCTCGTATTCTTCTAGCCAGAAAAAGAAAACGTAAAAAATTGTTTGCATTTCTGAAAGAAAATCTCACTCCATTCATAATATCCAACGAATTGACTATGCAAACATTCTATTTCACTACATAATGCCGCTTCATTTTGAGAGCTCTACCCATCTCGCAGATACTAGAGCATCTGAAGTACGAGAAGATTTAAACATTGGTAGCTCTGCGGCTCCATTAGCGTGCACACCGTATAACTAGGTAAACGGTTTGGGGTTACGCTCAGAACGTAGGGGTTTAATAATAAATTGCTACGGTGTCGGGAGAAGAAATGTATACATTTTTTAATATGCAGTGCCTTGTAATTTATCATGCCTACATGCGAATGAAAGCTGCGCGTTGTGGATTTTGTTATGAGATTTAGATTTATTCATTTTAGTGTAAAAACGTATGTCCTTTTTGTGAATTCGTTTTTTTTTTTTTAGAGCTTTCATTCATAAAAACATATAAGTATGTATATAGTTGTCTAATACTTCAGAATATTTCACAAATGTGTTCTCTTGCTCTACGAATAGAATTTATTTTACATATAAGTACATGTATATAGTGATTTCAGTAATATTTTATCATCAATTATACAAAATATTTCATGTATTGCGTAAATTTGTTTCTTTCTCCTCTTCATCCGATTGTATTAAATTGCAAAAGGGTTAGTAGATACTAATAATATCTTTACTTGTACATAATACGTCAATGGAAGTAAAACCAGTTTGTCTTACAGAAAGAAAAAAAGGACTGTCCATTGCACGTTGTCAACTTATACTACTGTTCTTTATTTCAGAGTATGATCGGCCCTATTCTAATGATTATATTTTGGTAAGATACAGATACAGAAGCTCCCTGATTCTCTAAGTTAAATCAGTAGGAAATAATGTGTATCGAAACATAAACTACCTTTATGATAGAACTTTCTCATAGTGCATAAATATAAGTATTATCTATTAAAACCTATAGAAAGGGGAGAACTTTCACGTTGTGAATTTTAATAATTTCTTAAGAAAAGGTATTAAACTTTTGGTTCTATTATATGATAGTTTCACTATTTCTACATTAAAATTAACATTATTCTTAGCCCAAATTGATTAGAATCATATTTTTTCAAATTACTTTTGCGCGATAAACGAGATAATCAACTCCATCGATGGGATGATTGCCACGTATATTGTATGTGATAAAACGGGTTGTAAATAATTAGGTCTCTTATTGTAGAAAAGCAAAAATTAACATTGTGAAATAGCAGATTCGTTTATTTATTTAAAAGTACTCATTCGAAAGTAAAAGAAAACAACGTTAGGTAACATGCAAGTACCGCAAACTAAAATTGTTAAAATAAAATAAAAGTAAAATAGAATAAGAAAATAGAATAAGGCTGAGTAATTACATCCAAAGTAACTAATATGATTTTAGAAATTAATTGTGGCAAACATAGACTGTATCTTCAAGATTTGGGCTGCACTCTGAATAAGCCCATTGTTTGCAAATCTTGCATCCTACCGCATTTTGGTGTTCCTCTCCAATTCTTTTTCCATTCTTATACCAGACATGTAAATAGTAACTGTTTTTCCGGTATGCTAATCGGGAAAGGTTTTACGCAGACCAAACAGAAAGTGTTTTCTTCGTTCTTTGCTTCATTTTCATATTTGTAAGTTTCAGTTGTTTTTCTTCTTTTATACCGATTTGGATACAATTTTTGGAGTTTTTGTATTCTGTACCGCTACTTCCTTTAGAATTCTTATTTTGTTTCCCAAAAATACTTGTAGTCACTTACTCTTTATTTTCAAGTATTTTTTCTCGTTTTAATTTATTTGTCACTGACGTATTTGTGAGGACTGAACTGCTATGTTGTCGACTTTTGTTTTTTATGGTCTTCCTTTCGCCTGCTCTTAGTAGACGTCACACTAAATATGAACTAATTTGAAAGGATGCGTGCGCTGTTGATTTACAGTTTTTCTCAAGAACCGAATGATGCTTTGTGGGGCTATTTATAGAAGCGGCGCTAGTTGAAGCAACCGAACGGATGGTGAAGGAGGTGTATTGAGAACAGATGCTTGCTTTGGTGAATCCTCAAAAATTTGATCGGCAGTAGGATTAATAATATCTTTGTCATTATGGCTGCTCATAGTTAGCGCAATGTCATTTTGTGGTTTTGGTCTGTTCGCAACAAATCCAGGGCCAATTTTATGTTCGTGAAAGTAGTTTTGTCATATGGCAATATTGCAATACTTCGAAAACTAGTTTCTATATTTGAAAAAATGATGACTAATCTGTAGGCTTCTTTAACCACGATTGTGGTAAATGGTAATCATCCTACCTGTATATATATATTTTTATTGGATCAAATACTCTCCTGGAGGCGGTGTGATAGCATAACGATTCCGTTCTCTTTCACAAAATTTAAACCAGCAATGCTTAGATGGGAGCCACGATTATCAAGCTGTGGTAAGATAGCTTTATCTTTGGAGTTTTTTACAATAGAATGAAAATATTCTAAAAATTGCACAAAATGTTTTTTTTTTGCATGCAACTACTAGGGTTAGCACTGACAGCAAATCCTAAAAAAAAAATACCAGTTCACTCTTGGGAATGCAACAAACGATGAAATATGATTTTTCGCCGCAGAAACAGTGTTCCACGTTTACAATGGCACCAACTTGCTTACTCCCTTTAATGGCAACAACTCTATTGGGTTTCTGTACGGATGTAACCCCCCGTTTCATCTATGTTTCAGATTTCGTGGACATCAAATTTGTAGCGTTTTTATAACGTTCTCCAAATTTGTGAAAAACTATTCCATATCCGTAAAATTGAAACTACTGGCACATGCCAAACTGATTGCTTCTGCCCTTCTAATAGACAAGATTAAATATCTTTTAATAAAGAAAGAAAATCAACCTGCGCAGTGCGAGGCTTTTAAAATATACTGAATTAATTCACTGTTTTCGATAACTTGTCGATTTTTAATATAGTCAATAGGATTTCTTGAAACAGTTTCATCATGTATTTTCTCCTGTATATTTTTTTTTGCAGTAACGGGCTAAAGTTATAATTAATTTCAAATTCATTCGCAGTTCCGCTAATTGTTATCCCGTTTAACAACACATTTCTAATCGCTGTCAACATTATATTACGTGTTCGGCTTGTTTCATTTTCTTTTTGAAGTTGGGAACTATGGTTTTCTGAAAGAAATAGAGAAAAGTATTATATGTACATACAACATTATACTTCGACTGGGGTTGGCTGTTGTAAATGATAATCAACCCCAGCCTGACAAATAACTTCAGCGTGCCAGTTTGTAAACATGGCATAATTTTTCTCGCTCTGTATTCATACTCTATTTTCAATAAAAATAGGCTACTTCTAGTATTTATCTATGGTCTTCGGTGTAAATCCTATTTTCCGTACGCCAATTCAAGTGCTTCAGTGCTCTAAGAGATTGTCTTTGCAAAACAATATACGTTCGTCTGGTATTTATTATCCCATGATTTCAATTGTGAATAACATTGCTGTTTCTATTATTGTCAGTGTGACGAGGCATGTTACATTAGCAAAGTGCTTATGTTTTTAATGTATTCAAATGCACTTAACTTGGATTATCCAGTGTATATTTTCGCTAATATTATAAATACGTTGTAAATTCACGTGCTATTTCTCACTGATTGTTTAAACAATCTAATTATGCAAATACTCCTGTTAAATATTTTTTGTAGCTGTTTCTATATAGACATCCCAGTTTAAAATTTTCAAATACAAAATTAACTAACATAAAATTTACAAATCAAGATACGCAAAACGATTTTCTATTGTTAAACCTAGAATAGTCTGCACAAAATCCATTCTTTAGTTAAACATTCTTTCGTTTCAAAGGCAACGGTCTCTTTAGCACAAAGCAGAATACGGAATAGATTTACTTAGGATTACTTAAATGCTTCTTCAAAAAAATCAACGAACGCTTTATGGAATTTGTCGTTTTATATCAGACAAATCCCTTAAGAGAGGAAATCCCAGTAGGCTTTAAATGTGGTGGCACGTAAATGTTTTTAATATTTTTTTTCTGAATTCCTCATCTCGCTTAAAAAAAATGTTCTGTGTTGAAGCGTTTGTGAATATTTAGAGAAATTATAACCGTTTTTATGGAATTTTAAAGGATATTTTTCTAAACACAAGTGGGGTGCGTTGAAAGGTGGAATATTTTAAATTTTAATAGAGGCAGGTAGTTTAGCTACCATATGGAAAGAATAGCACTAAGAATTTATGAATTAATTGCTTTGTCTTTTATATTAATATCTATTACTTGTCGTCTTATGATTCAGTTGCAATTTACTATCAGTGCAGGACCCTTTTTTTTCTAATATCTTTGTTCTATGCTCAATTCACACATGTTCAGTGAATTTGTCGATGTAATCTCTCGTATCTTGAAGGAAGAAATCCTAATGCGTGCCCAAGATCTAAATTTTGGCGGACCAAAAGCGTATTGGAATACGAGTAACCGGAGAGCACCGCTGTTGTAATACATAGAAGAGGCATCTAAAATAGCATTAGGAGATGGGTGTAAAACTGAAAGTCCTCGTAGTGGCAAATATACAAGGATAATGTCGAGGAAAGGCGTATGTATGTAGCAACTTTGCAAGAGCAACAGAAATTGTATTATTTCTTAACAAAAATAATCTCAAAAGTCTGAAGGACGGTTTACTGACAGGGCAACTCTAAAATATCGTCTTTTTTATAAAGTTGACCTATACACAGGCAACAACTTCTCAGCAAAGTATCTTAATAAATATTGTGCATAGTAATTCATTTCTTTCCAGAAACACATTTATATGATGGTCAGTAATCACCAGAACTTACTTTAAAAGTTAACTTTCATTAGTTGCGACTCACAATTAAAAAAGAATTCATTTTGCCCTTTTAGCACTGGACTCAACGAAATTCATTTGGGATAGTTTGAGGAAAGAGATTGTTTAGCGTTTATTGGATTCACTAGCTTTTTTCCTATTAATAATTTTTAGTAATATTTCTTTTTGCTTCATAAGCTCCTTATTGCTCTAATAATTGAGAAATCGATTTCCTGTGGGACTTTTTGTGATACGACAAGATTATCAACCCGATTTCCGCTTATCATCCATAAAGGGTAACTCCGGTCCGTATTGAATGGATACATACATAAAACCAGGGAGTCACATTGAATATTTCAATATCGTTATGATTTTTCTTCTCGGAAAGGCGGCGGGTACTGCAATGCACTGTGGGCAGAAAAACTGTCGATTCCACGGTAAGTAATTCTTAATGGTCGTCACCCGATGCCGCCGAAATTGAATGTCAAACCAATAAAAGGCTCCCTATTTCGTCGGCTTTGTCGTTAGACGGGGAACTTAAAACACCTGTTTCTGCTGTGATTTGTGCTCAATGGAAAGAAAATCCGTTGCAGGCTATGTAATACTTTTGTTGTAAATAATGTTTTGGGGTTAAAAGACATCTAACTTTCGTTCAACAATGTATTTCAAAGACGGAAACAATTTCTAATATATAAATCTGAAAGTTGGAACATTTTTATTTGATATAACCAATACGTTGAAATCCTTCTTTCCCTTATTTGCTACTGTAAAGAATTCAAATATATTGTTTATGTCTAACTAGGAAATAAACTCTGAAACGGTTTTTCCCATTGTCTTTGTTAACTTTTGTACATGATTCGTTTGGACAATATCGTCCCGTATTTCTGCCGTTTATGTGTAGCAATTAGAAATTCGGCAACGTTAGGTGTTGCACGGTGTAACGTTCAGTTGTTTGCACTAGGGGATCTGTTGACGTGTGTATTTTCTGAGTTATAATTTGGAAAAATTAATTGCAGACATCTTCAAAGTCTTTTAGTGTTGACAGAATAAGTGATGACCGGTAAGTGGGTATATCTACTTATTGTTTTGAAGCATGCATTATTTCTGTAACATACGTGCATACTCTGTGATTTACTTTATTGCTTCTTGTGGCACCTTGCCAACTCAGTATCATCGTGAAGGCAATCTTAGCGGATGGTTAGAGGAAGCAATAAGTGCTATAGAAAGTGGAGAAATGTGTTTAAGAGAAGTCAGTCGTCAATTTAGTGTTCCTGGTGCCACACTTCGTCAACGTCGTCAAAATAGAAATCTGAAAAGACGTACTCTAGGTCCTACCTCAATTTTGGGAAGTCAAAACGAGACAAAGTTCATAAAACATATTAAAAAATTAAAAAAAAATAGCTTTACTCGCACCAGATCAGATCAACGGCCTTTGAATTGGCAGAGAAACTCAATATATGAAATATTCGGCAGATTAGTTGCCGAATATTTCAAGGTATTTATGGTTCTTTTTAAATTATTAAGCCTTTGCGGAAATTAGTAGTTTTCAAAAAAAAAAATACGTTGCTAAACTTATAGTTATAAACGTGAAGCATGTTAGTACTAATAAGGATTTGTAAAACGATAAAGGTAAATATTTTATTTAAATGCTATTAAAACGAAGAGCAATCATTTCGCATTTTCCAATAGAGACTTTCGATGTAAAAGCGCGTTACCTACTTTTAAACGCAATAATGTTCCTTAGGAATAAAAAATCTGAAAGGATCCCGCGCCTTGCTCGTGCTTATAAAGTTTTATGTCGCTTCCTCGATATTTAATATTGAAGTCAGCTGAGTGCAGTGATTTCTAAAACTTGATTCGGGCTTCTTTCATGTAAGTTTAATGTAACTGTACACGAGCGGGATATCTTTCTTATTCGATATGCGAAAAAATATTCTAACCAAGAGATTATTTAAAATATGGTTATATTAATGTAAATTACAATTTGCATTTTCATGAGTCGTAAATTCGAATCACCCGGTGCGCAACAGAATTTAAAATATTTCGTAATTTTTATTCGAAAAGGCACGCCGTGCGCTGGTTTCTCCCTTTTATGTGTATGCGGGCGTAATTTACTCATAAATTCGACTGGAAAGAATTATTCTTTCTGTTTCGTTGCCATTTCAACGGATTCCGTCTTTGAGATAAAGTCTTCCGGTTTTTGTCGTTTAAATTTGAATTTGAATAAGATGTATTAGTAAATTTAATTCGGAGGTAATCGCCTTTTTTCTAGTAATTTCTAATTTAATTTCAAATAGCTTCTTACAGATAATCAGCAAGCTAAAGGATTGTCTTTTGGAAATAGTACAAAATAAATTTATAATTGAAAGCTAACATATCTTCATTGATGGTTATCCAAAGGCGTTTCAAGTCCTTAAATATTAGAGTAAAGAACATTCTAAAATGTTATTTAATGATTCTTCTACGCAAGCTGTAAAAGCTAATATGTCAAAGCTACGTGTAAAGTGTCCCTTGACATAGTTACTGCCATTCTCTTCTTGTAAAGGGCGAAGCGCAAGTAATTATTATCCAACATGTGAATGACGATTCGGGATTGTACCGAATTCTCTTCAAAAATCTTCCACTTGTTCCTTAGATGGGATTCGAACGAATAGCGCGAGTCGTACTAATGTAAAATATTTGATTTTATTTGTATTGTTGTGGAATGTGTATGGTATTTATTACAGCTTATTCAGGGACGGCTTTATCCGGCAAGGGATGTAACAACCAATGTATTTTTTTGATGGAATAACAACTACTATTAATAACAGAAACGTTTTTTTTAAAGATATTGCAATACAAAAATGTATTAAAGGAAAAGAAAACGAGATTACAATATAATTAGTAGGAATTGCTTATTTCTTCTAAAATTTGTAATTTTTTTATTTTTAATGGTTATTTACAATTTCGAGGTATTTAGTAATGTTCGGGCAATTTTTAGGTTTCTTTTGTATAAATTATGATCTATTTTGCTCAGAACACGTTCAGGGAAATAGGTTTATGAAACGCGGCAATGTTTGGAAAATGTTTCTGTCATAACTGCTTTATTAATAAACGTATTTGAATAGAAAGTCCTACCTTGTGAATTCAGTGATGTACTTAAAGTTTCCTTAAAAAAATCGGTAATAAAATTTTGGTATTTTTGAACCACAAAGAAAAATCATAGTGTGTCTTGAAGATATAGAAGTGTTGTACCCAAACAAAGTTGATTTTACATTTTAATATAAAATATAGGTTTTACAAGGGTGCTTCCATTTCAAATGAGTCACACTATATCTACTGATTGAAAACAAAATTATAAATATCTCGAAAGCTGCTAGAAACAGGCAGAAGAAACCCATGTAGCGTTGGTTTAAATAATAAATAGGTTAGTTGGTAAAATACAAAAGTTCTATTAAAAATAAGAAAAGTAGATCCTTCTTGAATATCCAAAATTATTTTTGCAAGATAGCTTATGGTTTGTATTATTTTATTGAAATGTTTCCCTTTAGAGATTTTCAGTACAAACCTGCTATGAATTTATATAAAGTTTATTTTGGCCATAAAAACAAATTTGTTTGGTTTCCATTATACTTCACTAAAGTTGAATTGGAACAAAGGTGCTTATAAAACTACGTTTCTTTGAAGAGAAAAGCTAGAGGAAGGTACGAAGCGTACTTGATCAAAACATACTTGACTAATTTTGAACAGTGTACAGAATGAAGTACGATCAATATTTAGTTCCTACAACCAGCATTTATGTACGTTATCCTCGTTTAATAAGAGAAATATATAAAGCTGGTAATCTTCTATATTGTTTTGTGAGAGAGAATTCAAGGATTTTTCTTCGAACAATATTATCCCTTTAGATATCCCTGAAGTAGGTAGTATATATTTTGTTCAAGAGATGAAGAAAAGAATTGGATTTTCTCCGGATAAACTTTTCAATACGGCTACGGTATTTTTACGGCAATCACTACGGATATCGCGGATCGCTAACCGAGAATTTAATCTAAAATTGAGTTATTGTAAATAACGTTAGTCATAGACTTGGGTTATATTGATTGTAATAATTTCTAATTTTTAAATGGTTGCAATTGAAAATTGTTCATATTATTTTGTATATTACAACGTTTCTTTGTTTAGTTTTACACATTGAATTTTCTGAATGTAGAGCAATAATCCAGTGAGTAGCTTCTTAAATCATGTCAATTATGTAACTAATTCTTAGGTTAGCTTAATACGCTTGCCAGAACAGATTATGTAGGAAGCGAGGGCAGATTTACACATAAGGATCCATTATAATCTTAAATGTGTTTTTCTGCTAGTCCCTGAACACATAATTCTCAAAGCTTTAGGTTAGAGATATTCAAATTCTAACCATCAATAGTGCCCTGGGAAGAGCATGCGTTTCGTTATTTATTTAACCACGGGAAATTCTTATTATGAATTTATAAAAAAAATAGTCTTTACAAAGGTTCTTATTTATTGTAAAACACGCAAATATTACAAGACTTAAAATAAATTTCTCAATTGTGTGTAAACTGCTTTTCTTTTTGTATGTTTGAAAGTTATGACACTTAGCCCTATCCTTCATTCACAAGACGGTGTTTGGCTTTTCGAACTATTCTTAACGCTCAACACACTGAAGCTGTTGAAATTAACACAATCCTCGCTTGCCGAAATTAAATGATGAGGGTCTTTATAGAGAGAAGTGTTTAGGTAGAAATTTTGCTCGAAGATTAACAAAATTTTATTTTGAAACGTAGATTTTGCGTCAACAGGTCTGAGGTATGGAAACACGAAATCAATTCGTTTCTGTTTCTCCATCAGTTTCTAGCTCCTGACAAAAATCACTCTCAATATTCTCTCCATTTGGAGACATTTCCCGTTTTCTAAGTTGCAAGCCATCCTAAAGAAAATGTTATTCCCAAAGTGTGAGCAGGTTTATAGACAGTTGGCATTGTTACAAAACGACTTACAAGAAACATTTTGATAGTGGTTCAAAGGATGGAGCAGGAATGAAGCTATATAACTACTTCTATGTAACTTACCGAGTATAGATGTAGTTTTTTTAATACAGAAACTTTATATTTCAAATATTTTATTAATTTGCCCAATGCTCTGCATTTTAAGCAATAATATCCCAATTTACTTTTAGATAGATAATTAAACCTGACGCAAAGTATGTGTACGTAAAACCTTCCGTCTAGACCGAAAAATCGATTTAATATTAGATGAAACGTTAATGAAGGATGGCAGTGAAAACGCTACTGTTGAAAGATCCATCACAATAGAAGTACATAGGAAATTAATAATCACACGAAAATTTGCCCGAAGAAGCTATAGAGGTAACTTTATACGTAGATTGTCGAGTAATTTTATTACGGAGTTTGAAACTTATATTGCTTCAGGGAAATGGTATCCAAAATCTTCATCTTTCAATTCAAAACTGGTGATGATGATTTAATATCTAATTTTCTTTTATATGACGCTAGATCCGCATTGGTGATGAACCCGATATTACCCATTAACGAAGCAATTAAAGCCTGCGAATTTCTTATTCAGTGGAAATTTGTAAAATTAAGCCCTGTCTTTAATGGTGGTGGTGTAATTTGTGTTGAAAGTATTTGTGGAATTATGTTAAAATAACAATACCGGTGGATGGCAAAACGTGTGCAGAAAGAAGTTGGATAGTTGGATGCAATTTATAAGAACCACGCTCATGTTTAATGAAATTAAGCGTAGTCGAACATTTCATGATATTGTGTTAGCAGGCCCCCGAATGAAGATTAGAGAGATTGCTAATGTACCAAACATCTTAATTGAACGTTTGTAAAACATCTTTTATGAGAAATTGAGTACGACAAAGGTATCGGCGAGATAGGTGCCTGGATTATTCAAAAACGGAATCGTATGATAACTTTGAAGCAATGTTTGGACATGTTCAAGCGCAGTACGGGCGAGTTTCTGCGGCGTTATGTAACTATGAATAAGATATGGATACATTACTACACGCCAGAGACTAGGGCCAGATTAATTAGGCCTATTCGACGCCGAATTAAACAGAAAAGTGCTAGTGAAGCTAGTGAAGAAAAAGTTCTCTGACCATTGGGACAGCTAAATTAGTCTAGTTACGGTATGAATCTGTGTCCCGTTTATAATATTCACTAGATTTGGCACCTTGCAACTTCTTTCTTTTTCCAGACTTGAATAAAGAGTTTGACGAAAAGCAGTTCACGTCAAATGAGGAGGTCATTGCCGAAACAAAGGCTTATTTTAAGTTCGACAAATCCTATTATTTGGGTGGCTTAAAAAAGGAGTATTGCTGGAGTAATGTAAGTGTATAGAGGTGATTACAACAAGGTGATTATGTCGATGTAAAACAATTGCATGTTATTTTCCTCAACACATGTATATCATACCGTCGTCGTATATTTACCAGTCAAATTATTTCTAGACGGTGGGATGTTCTGAATTTTACCTCCAGAAAATGTGATATTAAGTAGCCAATACGTAGTACACATCATATTAAAAGTAAGAGATTGGGGTTTTTGTTCGATTTTTGCCGCATCAAAAACGTTTCTCTCATTGCTTCCAATTAATATAATAATTACCAGATACGTAAAGAAACCATATTGTAATCGTGCTAGTGCGTGGAATGCAAGAGAAATATAATATGTAACTATTTTGGGCTTAAATATTTACTATAAATTTTCAGAAGCAGACTAAGATGCTATCTGTGAATATTCTTACCGAGGGGTTGCTTGGCAAGCTCTGAATACATATAGTTACGTTCACACAACTAATAACTATAATAAACTGAATGCTAAACGTTATACTTATAAGTAGGTTATTTCCGTAAGAGGTACGTATAAAGCCAAAGGCGCCAGTACCTTTAGAATAGATACTACTTTGACCGCAAGGCAGGGATTCCTTGCGAGAAGGAAAGCAGAAGACCATTCACTCTAACTTGTAAGCTAGCGTTAAGTCAACCTATTATTTTGGATTTTTATCATGTAAAATACAAAATTTATGTTTTAAATCCAGGAGTGATTTCATTATATGTATCTATCTCTAAATCATCGTATAGTTGGTTTCGCCATGGAACAATTGTTGTTATTATTACTGTCTTGATTGTATTCTTTATCTAATGTTGATGAGCATAAGCTTTGAATAGTGATGCGCTAAGCATGTGACTAAGCCAAACGATGCAGTCCGTATTGGTATTATTGTGTATAACCTTTCCCGTTTGGTTCCTTCCTCCATACTCCCGGAGAAAAATGATTTCGATATTAAAGGTTGCCAACCCCATTTTTTTCCACTAATGATATTGTGATTTGCCATAATTAGAGAAGATATTGGTGACATGTAATTTATGGAATTATTATCCATTTGTGGAAGTTTTCCAATGTTCAATACCATAAGACGGCCACACCATGAAAGTTCGCGAAGTAGGTGGAACGGGCCGCATGATAAGTAAAAATGCTCATGATTTTTCGGATGCATTTACATAGTTTGTTTGCTATTTCATCTATGCGTATCTTCCAATTTAATTTATTATCTATATGTAAAACTAAAAGTTCTATATTGTTTATTTCATCACCTTTTTTCATGGTTGTGTTTTATTCTTAATTTTAGTCGTCGGGTTGAAGAAAACCATCCTTTTTGTATAGCTTCAGACTTTCCCAGTCTGTAATTTTTAGAAGTTTCAAGCACAGATCCTTGTGAAACACCCCGCTGAATATTAGAGCTTTGTTGTGTAATTATTCGTGATTTTCTGATTGGAGTCCCCACAAAAGTTGGTTTCTGAATCATTTCGTATAGTATAAATTAATTTCTTTAAATCCATAATAATTGTGCAAAAAGTACGAAAAAATTATATAACCTAGTACTAACAAATAAGCAATATATCCTTCTAATAAAAAAATGATAATATCTAAGCATTATACAAACAATTTGTAAATCTAAAGATATCTTGTTTCCTTTAATAAATGCAAAACATAATTGATGCTCTAAACAAGAACGAATACCGTCAAGAATATCAATGTAGGTGATTTGTGGGGATCCGTTAACTGATGCATGCAACGCATTCATTATCTCTAAGCGCACTGGATTGGATAGGGGAATGTAATGATTACTAGTATCGATCGAGTTTCGAAAGGGACGCATGAGTATCAAAGGAAATTAGAAGCGTTTCTGGGTATAGGTTGATTTGTTATGTTGGGAACAAAATTTGATGGAAAGAACAAGTGTAAGGGATGAAACGCGGCTTGTTGGAGCCAATACAATAGTGCAACTAGGAACATAATGCAAATAAAGATATTCAACGTCTGCATGTAGATGATACGGTATTAAACTATTATTGCGCAATGACGACGAACGAAAATGTGAAAATATAATAACATAGAGCTTAGAGAATGCCAGAATGTAGGAGGTTATGAGTAAGTAGTATTGAGTAACTAGAGAAACAAGCGCTGAAGGTCACGCCAATGACCAGAGCGACAGTACTAAGAAGGATATTTCATAGGTTTTACAAGTTAATACAAAAGCAATGAAATGAACTGGATATAAAGTATTGATAGGAGATATCTCAGAAGAATAGAGATATAAGAATATAATAAGAAGATAACTCAATTCAACTTTCTTGACATTCGCAATGGTGAAGAAGAACTTTTAAGATTTTTTTGAATTTCAAGCCATAAATGCTTTGGTTGATAATTGGAGCTTCTAAGTTGAATAATCAAAGAGACCGTGCTGTCATCTTGAGACTAGCCAACCAGGAGCTGCTCAAGTTCTGCACCCGGCTCTTGTGGCTACTCTTGCCTCTTGGCACTAGGCGATGCCGGGAGACAGTGCTTGCTAGTCTGAACATTGACGATATAGGGCGAGCGGCAAATAGAGAAGAGAGTAGAAAAGCTCGCAGTAAAGCTGACGGGTAGGCAGAAACGTGCCTATTTGCCAGTGCTTTCTCTCCTCATAATGCTAATGCTAATATACCACTAGTTATATTAGTATCCTCTGGTTATTGTTTTTGGGCATTTTTTTTTTGTTTACTAAAAATGCTTCAAAATATATTTATGACTATCCATAAAATTCCTTCCCAAATAATAGAAATGTCCTCACTTTTACATCTGAATGTACTATTGCAAATGGCTTATTTGTTTCTTTGACATTATCTGATTTTTCGGGTCCTTCTAACTAAAACGTTTCTTTGATTTTCGGGCTGAAATCAATCACCCATATTAAAATATACATTTCTAACTTTAGAACGATTTCAAGTGAAGTTGATAAATCAGATATAACAAAAATATATGTAGCAAGAACATGAGGTATTCACGTTCCATTCATTCGACGGTAAATTCATCTATCGTTATTCAGTTCTGAAGGTACCTTGGAGATAAATTCTCTTACATAACGAGGTTATACGACTGACGATTTGTCTACAGTTTACAAGACAATTATGGTTGGGAAGTGAACTAGAGAATCGATATCGTATTCGTGCGATTATTACGTAGAAGTTTGCTCCAGTGGAAATTGACCTTAGGTAGAGTGAAGTTGGTGATCAATGAAGACTACCTGTTTCAAATGCTACTTGCAATCTCGTCCAGGAAATTAAGTCCTTACTATAACGATAAAGTAACCGAGCAGAAGCGGAATTGGTACCACAAAAACAACATTGAGAACATTTGCGGATGTGCATCTCCATTTATCTGCAAGTTTTTGTTAAATCAACAGAATGTAAAAATGTAATCTAAGGTAGATGGAAATTCTTTCTATGGATTTCTCAGAGGAACTTATATGCAATATTCTTTAAACGATTTTCGTCTTACCGACAACAACAAATTACTAATTTATTTCATTTAATTAAATACTTCAATACCAGGAATTAGCTTTCGGCTATTTTGAGACGAAATCGTTGGTGTTAGTGAAAAGTAAATTCGTGGTAATTAGAAAACTGTATGTGCAGGGAATAAATGACTAAATAAAGCTAATAAACGAGTTTTAAATACATCAGAAAAATAATGGATTAGTGAAATCGGTCAATGCATATATTTGGCTATTTTTTTTTCTGAAGTAGCTAAAGATATATATTGTTTTAAGCTACTTCAGAAAAAAATATGAAACTTTGCTAAGTTTCAACTGTGGAAAGTTGAAAGTCTTTCAGTAAATAATTATCGAAAAGAAATCAAAAGGAAACCTTTTTGACTGTATGTGTTATATTTTTTTTGAGTTCGATGGTGATTACCTGTAATTTCTTGACGATCCTAGACGTGCCCTAAGCAAATCAAAGAAACAAGTAAATACTTTAATTTTTTTATATATGTTGCGCTTTTTTTCACCCAATGTATTTAGTACATAACTAAAAAACAGATAAAAGGTGGAACACGATACAAGCAGTATAACAGTTAAAAAATATATATAATTTGAGCAATATTGTAAAATTCAAATAATCAACGTTTTTATAATTATTAAACCTCTCCCTAGCTAATAATCACAATTTTATTTCTTGACTAAGTACTTGACCTTAGGGGTTTCTGACCGAAAACTTGTATTCTTAAATATTTCCCCTTCATTTACGATATATAATCAAGGCGATTTACACGATTTACACGAGTTTCATAAACGGCAGTATTCGGGAGTATTCTGTTTATTATGAGTATAAAAAACAAAAACAAACCAATCACATCATTATTTTATAATCGCCTGAGTGAATCTGGAAATATCCGAAGGAAAACGCTTAAAGCTAGCTAGATGTGCTTTCTATAAGTACTTCCTTAAAGTTTTAATATTTCTGTGTTAAATCTATCTTTTAAAATAATGGTAAATTATGACAATGTAAGAAGTACAACAAATTAATTGAGTGGAGATTAGTAAAACATCAGTTTTACATTTCCCTATTTTATCCTGCTAATATATACCACACATGTATTACTGCAGTTGGCTGAACTGACAGTTCCAGAAAGTGGTCAGCGTGAGGCTATGGATCGCAGCCTTAACGGCCTAAATCGTATCGCGGGCTGTTCATTTGGTGTGAAGTAGTACTATTTACATTTTCACTGTAAGCCTGTGGAGTTGTCCTGTTATTGTTACTTGTAACTTGTTTGCGTTTGATTATATCTTCTATTATATGATATTAGGAGTTTGGAAAATTTTAGTTGCTATGTTGGAATTTGTTAGCTGATTGTTGGCGACGTGCATTAAAATTATACTATTTTGGTGGCCTATTCTAGCCATAAAGCGCCGTGATTGATCGTGCTTGAATTACGAGAGGTGTTGTCGACTTGCTGCAAACACGAAAAGTGATCCCTATAAAATAGAATTGCATGATGTAATAAAAAACCTTGATAAATACGAGCTCGGCGAATTACATTCATACGTTAATTGACAATTTTGCTTTGCTATTTATTGTCCTGCATTACAATTTGGTAGTACTTTCGGTTTGAGCGGAAATGGGAAGTCCACTATTTGAAATAGAGCACCGTATATATTTTACAGGTATCGATAGAAGATTAGGCAAGCCTGTTAGTAAATTGAATATTTTATGGTGAAATATTTTTCCTTAGAGCGATTCATTACAGAAGTAATGGAAAAATTAGGGCTAACCTTATGATCTGCATTCTTCCCCCCAAATTTTTAATTGAAAGTAATTAAATTACCACCGGACATACCTTCACCTTACATGGAATTATATTGTTCAACTTTCAACAAGGCGTTACCTTTATTATTAGTATTTGGACAATTATTTCTTCCTAAATTATCAATACGTCTTTGTAAACATTCAATTATATTAAGAAATTTAGTAAACGCCTTCTTTCATTTGTTTTCAATAGATTTAATTTGCGTCTAGATATACTAGCTTTAACGTTTGCTTATTTGAAAATGCAGAAACAAACTGCCTGAACGATGAGCGCCGAAAAGTGTATATCATCCATCAAATTTCAATTTTAACATCGGAATACAAATAAATAACTTCGCAAATGAAATATAGATGATACACTTTTTAATTAATTAATATTAATAATTAGCTACTTTCCGAGTAAATTTTGTTTGCGCGGTATATTACGTGCTAATAATGCAATTTAAGTACAAGAAGTTAAATTAATTTCTTCTTTTCAATATTCAGGAGTGTAACTAAGAAGTTTGCAAAGTAAAAATCTCTCTAATGATTAAAGTTTGTCGCACCTAACACTCCACGCTTAAGTATAACTTAGATAAAGTAGAGTTGTTAAATTCTTTCTTTCGTTATGATGCAGAATTTTTTAAAAATCTTTGATATAGTGTGTTTCTTAAAACCTACACCAAGACCCTTCCGCATTACAAAGTACAGCTTCAATTTTTCATAATTGTACATCGACAACTAGATTAACTGAATATTGTTTTTTAATAATTTGTTATTTTGTAAATACATACGCTGAAAAAAAAGGAATTCGATACATACAACGAAAAAATTATTATAACTGATGAACTAAATGTTATCGGTTTCCTCATAATTCTACTTAGTGAACAAATAGGCAATAAGTAATGAAAAATGCGCTATGCAAAAAAAAAAAATTATTCGCTAAAGCGCTACCGAGGATGAGCTAAGCATAGCTCTAAACTGGTGACTATTTATTAAAGAGTTTTGTGAGATTTGGGTCGTCCTTTTTCCATTTACCTTGTTATGAATTACTGGCAAAGACTCAACATAGATTATTTAAATGTTATTATTATTATTGATGGTAGTGTTGTGGACATTCTAAGGAGAAAGGGAACTTGAAAAGGAGCTAAAATGATTGCAAGGAACAGAAGGATATGGCGTACTTTTGTAGAGAGTTAACAGCAAGAAGAAGCCTGGAACCTAGGGTGAAAGGGAAATAGCTTATTGTGTTATTTTAAAGTTCGCCACATTCCGTGCGCTTCACGAAATTAGCAAAGACTAGAGATACTCGTGTTTATTCGTCTCATGAGAATGGGTTCGTGTTGCCTACTGGTTTCTTCGAGAGTGAGTCTTCACCAATTTCGTGATGCGCACGGAAAGTGGCGAACTTTAATTATTATTATACAAATCTGCATTGATGTTAGGCAAAACGCGCGTCTGTAGTTAAGTGGTAGCTTCATTGTTACTTTTATCAATTATCTGGCAAATTAAGCCTTGCAGTCTTCAGAGAGCGTGGTGCTACCAATCCCTAGTCGGAATTGTAGAGGATACTTGTCAAATTATGTGATCTCATCCACAATGTTTCTACGTCAATTAGTCGATTGATTACCAACTTCTAACCATGTGCACTGAAGAGTCGTAATACGGCGAAGGTTTCGTCTGTACATGGTGGTTAAGTGATAGTATAACTTCATTATTACCATTATCATTATTATTATTATTTAAATAGGAAAGTGCCAAAACTCACCATTTTGTGGACAACCCGTGCAATTATCAGAATTACCTTTGCATACACTACTAAATTCGAACAAACAGACGTTGCTTTGTTAATATTGTAACACCCTGAAGTTGGAAACTCACGGCAGCCGAATAAGCGCCTCAAATGGTGTAAGTCGGACGTTGAAACTTTTTTCTCATATTAATTTAATCCCTCAGAGTTTATTTTGAAGAAAAGAAATTTGGAACGAATTTTCCCCCCTTAGATATGTGCATCTACCACAACGTTGAGCAATCCCCGAGGAAGTTTACAAACTTACACATTTTTATCAGAATACTTCTTTCAACGTTGCATATCTATATCTCGAAGCAATTAGAACTTTATAACAATTGATCATTACATTTATATTTTGTACCTGCTTCTGATTAATAAAATAAATAATCTGTATTAATAAATTACAAAATAATCCTGAAACATTGCAGCCGTTGCATAATACACCAACATTAATGCTCTGCAGATATTATCACTTTATTTTAAATGTAATGCCATACTTTGCTACAGAAACAATTAATATTACGTTGTGAATTCCGGGAGAAAATTAAACGGGAAGTATAATATAGTATCAGTAAGGATAATGGAAATAAATTGCTGAAATGTATCTTGGGAATTGCCTCCGTACTACATTTAAGGGTTACAAAATTAAGATCTATCAATTACCAAGTATTAAGAAGATTCGAGTGTTTTCGTGTATGCCATTCCTATATTCATTTACAGAGCAACTTAAGTTAAAATCATCACACGACTATTCTTCCGCGAGACAACGATTTTTTGATAGCATAATTAACAACTTCTGTACAATTAGCTTTATTCGAGTGAATTGCTCTCTTGTTCAACTCTATTCTCATAGTCTAGAATTGTTCTCGAGAGATTTTCGTATCCTTGAGCTAGTTAATAACTTTTTGGGAAGCGAGAGATTTGGCCTGAAAGAAAAAATAATTGATGTACGGAATTAGTTATGTTATTGGTAACTTTGTTTCCTGGGGTTGTGAACGTTGTACAGAGAGGCCCTAACGTATCGTTCCCTCCCATACTAACTTTGGAACGTTTCTAGAAAAATAAGTCGATTTATGTTTCTTATAAACTAACTTTTTGTGTTATTGGCATTTCCAGTGCAATCGATGTAAAGCTTATTATTTTCTTCTATTTTTACCTGACATATTACTTATTATTATTATTATTACTATTTGTACAATATATACTATAGTTGTACATAGAGATGACACTTCGCTCGGTTTTATTATTTTAATTTAAATATTGATTAATTGTCAAAATTTCATTTAATATTTGCAGAATTCGAATTACTTAGCTATTATTCGGAATTTGGCACTTTGATAATTTACATTACTAATTCTTTTTTGAAAAAAGACTCAATTAATATTAATTTGTGGGGGATAATCAGTTATAAGTTATTTTCAATAATTTATATGTTGAGGATATTTTTTCTAAAAAACACAAAATTCATGCATAAGTACTCGATTTAATTTGTAACATTTCCAATGACATGGGAAATGCAATTGAACAAGGAATAACACAAAAAATTAATAGCATATTTCTGTAGAGGTCCACGTAACAATGTAATTCGACATTTTCAGTGATTAGAATATCTTCAATTAGATGCTCTCATCCACATGTTAGGATGAACATTGTATACATACGAGAACTTGAATTATAGCTGCTACCTTCTACATAGGTGTACTGATGAGCCGTGATACAGGCGAAACGCGTGTACACATAGTGGTTGGTGGTAGCTGGTTCATTAAATATATTCATTTATATTAATTGCTCTTAGTGTGCCTAGCCACGAAGTCGAAGTGTGCTACCCTGCGGCAAAGACTGTATATTTCTGTAGACGTAGATGTAGCAATATAATTCGACATTTTCAGTGATTAGTGTCTTTAATTAGATACTTTCATCCAAACATGTTAGGAAGCTGATATTCGTCGTTCAAAGGTTAATGTGGAACATAAAGACCTCATATATGTACGAAAGGTATAGTGCTAAAGGTAGATCGTTTCACATTTTGAGTTTCAAAAGTAATTCAGGCTTTTTTGGTATACATAGTTAGTTTATTTTGTATATGAATTTTTATTACGGTAATAAAATTTACTATTGGGAATAGTTGTGTGTCAAATACATCTAAGGCAATACAGCTCAGATTTAAAACAAGCATTTCGTGTCCAAGAAGCTTAGAAATGTTCAAATACTTTGTAAAATAAACCCTGAAATGGAAATTTGGCAGGACAAAGGGTCAATTCAATTATCGCCCCTCCCCATTTTCCCTAAAAAGCACCTTCTATTGTTGATTCGGTTGGTAAATCGTGCTATAATGATTGAAAGCAGGGTGAAGTTCAATTTCCAATATTCATTAAAAATTCGGATTCTATGTTAAAAATTTTGAATATGTTACAATGTCAGTAGATTGAAAAATATTATTGTCGGTTTCTTAACAATTTATCATTTTTATGTATTTTTGTGGAAATCACCGGGGACTTGTGCCACGTTTGACATTCGCCGATTTCCATTAACGAAAATTCGGAGAAAGGTCTTGTATCTTGTTGCGTGAAATTCGAATCCGTAAGAAAAATTGAGGTTCCTAGTTGAAATTTTGAAGATGTCTCCCTGCGTTACCTAGGATACTTCCTTTAAAATTACCTTGTATCCTATCACATTTCTATTTAAACGTACATTTTCCGAAATATTCGAGCAGTAGCACGATTCAATACATAGATATGCTGTGTTTAGTTATACTTTAGACCAAATTATTATCTAGGCTAACAAGTACAACCTTTAATTAACGTTAATAACTATGAACGTTGTGTAATTAAATTCCCAACGACGCTTGCTAATAAAGACGTTTTACAAGTTGCTTCAATTGGTATATGTATTTGTTTTGTTTTATTATGTATTTTTCTTTATTCGACATTCTTTATAGCAACATTTTACAAAATGAAATTTATCAAAGTTGTGTGGAAAGTTTCATACATGTCGTAAAAAGATCTGGGGATTCATTTGGCATGGAATTAAAGGGAAATCTTCCCAGTATAAATAGAGCGAACACTTTTTGTACGTGAATTGAACTCTTTTTATTATATTAAAGCCATGAATGTTTTTCCAATAAATTTAGTTGTGAACAATTATAGGGTTTTATACACGTTCTGGCATTGCGTTCAAAACATAGTTTCCAGGATAGGATAGAAAAATTTAAAATCGACTGGTGAATGAAATTACATATTTTACATTGATGCATCCTATTTAAACGAAACGAATTATCTTACGATCTGTAACTTTTTTGTAACTAACGAATACGATCTGTAACTTTTCTGCGTATCCCAGCGATTTGCGATTTGTGAAACGAGTAGCAATGCAGCCTTAGTTTCAAGAAGAAACTGATTCTTAACATACCTTTGACCCTACCTGCGAACATTCAACTGTTCTTACTTAACCACATTAATAACTTTTATTTTTTCCCTTAAAGATAAACAGATTTTTTTAGGCGCCATGTTTTTGTTTCATGCAGCTTGTAGGACTTTCACACACCAACTGACCTTTAAACCAAAACAAAAGCAGGAAGAACTTGGCCTGACTCTATCTTTGGTGAAATACCGCGGCTAGCGGTTTGTGCGGTTGTGTGGTTTTGTGGTTACAAATATACAAATAGGAATTCCCCGAACATGGGTGGAATGTCACGGCTAGCGAACAAGCTACGCTTTTTTAACCTGTTTTTATATCTTCTGCTATTTCGTTTTCGAAGCTTCATCTCTACTCCTGAGGTCGTTTTCTTCCGTCGAGGAAAATTATCCTGTCCGCGTCCGTCCGAGTTTTACATAGAAATGCATAACCAGAAATATTGTCCGGTCGTGAGGGCTCTTGTGAGAATTGTCCATAAAGAGGACTTTCGCTGTATGTATCAAAATCATTAGAGCTAAAGGGTTCTGCTACTCACAGAATTGGAGTTGGCGTTTAAGTTTGAGAATAAAAAAACAGGTGACTATATAAATAGTAATATGGCAAAGTACCTTCGAAATTACACAGGCGCTCCTCCCGAATATTACGGGATTGTTAAAATCTGTCATCTCTTAAATTAATATTTACACACAACTTTCTGCAACTTCTAGAGCGGGACCACTTTCCCTGAGCAGAATTTTGCGAATACCGGATAAACAGAACTAATGGGAATGCAAATATCTTAGATTTAGTTCTTCTCTCTGATGAGAAAACAATTAAATATGCGGTATGGAAGCGTCAACAGTGCTAGAATATGGTTGAGTAAATCCTTATTTTTTTAAAGAAACGCACACGCATGACCCCAAAAAGAGAACATGTGGGTAGGAATAGTTAGAAATTATATTATTGGGTCATTTTCTATAGAGGGGTTATTAAATAGTCAAAAATACCTCCAGTTGTTAAATGGCGAAATAATTTTTAATTATTATATTTAATTATAGCACCTTTAGACACTCATTTCTTTCTTAAACAAATTGAGTGGTTTGGACCTGTAAAATGACTGGATATCTGGAAGACCAGGTTTGACTCTCTTGCACTTTTTTTGCTGGGGTTATGTAGCGACTAATGTGTTTGATAATATTAGAGGCAGGTCTCGAAATTTAGAGGAACTGAAAACCGGAATACCTCAATTAGTGTCAGTCAGTTGCAAAATGTAAAAAGACATTTTCAGGAAAAACTGGGTCCTGTTTAACGGTCTCTGGCAAGCAGCTTGAATATTTTCTTTTATTCTTATTAAACGTTAGAAGTTGCTCAATAGAGGAGGTGAATATTTCTGATTTTTCACATTGGTAATTTTTGTTTTATTGCTAATATCACATAAAACAATTTATTTTAATTAAATAGTGTCCATTTGATAAAGTCTACTAATATAAAAAAGAAAGACAGATTAACTAAAATTGTTTATTATCCTTTTATTTAAAAGTTTAGGGATTCTAACGTCTTAAAACTTGTTAAATCTTATCGAATATGCTGTAAACCACAGATTAGGGAGTACTCCTTTACTTTCTCATAATTCATCCTAAAGAAAAGCTACAAAAATAAAAATGCAAATATTTTACATTTTACACTTTATTTACTTGACAGTTACATGTAGTATCCTTACGTACGTAGATACAATCACGAGTAATACGACTTTTTAATATTCTTCTAGCTATTTGTCTTCCGCTAAACTTACACAATAATGAGGGAGCTTATGTTGAAGCAAAAAATTAATAGAAACTAGAAAACGAAATAAGGAGACTTAAACTGCTACTGTAAATCTTCTAATATTACAGTTTATGGGGCTCATGACATCTCCTTACTACGTTCCATTAGTTGCGCTAATATTCGAACATATTCACATTTATAGAATAAACATTTACGTTTCTTACATTGAATATCGCCTATACCATTTAGTATCATGTACGCTGGCTATATGCTAATACTGTACAATAAGTATTAACTAATAATTGATAGTAGTTATATGGTCAGACATTGATGTTATATATTGACACATTCAGTTTTACAATTATTACGACGATAGTTGTAGAAGTAATAAACAGTAATAACACTCACTAATAATACATAATTTGATTATATACATTTTATAATATTTTTCGTAAAAGCAAGTAAAGTAATAATACTTTCTCTATTTAATACTTACGACTATCTTAAAAACAATAAGCGTACTTTATTTTATTTTACATATAATAACATTAAGGGATGAGTAGGCCAAAATCATTTTTAATTATTGGATTGCTTATATTTAAGCAATCAACAAAACTTATGCTTGGGAATCTTGCCAACTGGTCAACTGGTCTTGAGTGGATTGGATACAATCTGAAACAAAAGAAAATAAATCAATATTACTTATGAAAAGCAATTAAAAAAGGTAATATTTTATACAATCTTATATTTGCATCAAACAAGAAAACATTTTTGTAAAATTGGGATTTGTAACATCATAAATAAATTGAAATTGTACTTTTAGTAAGTGCCTAATTGAAATATACTTAGAAGAAATGCTGTTCCTGTTTTAATGAGCTGCGATTAGAAGCCATTTGTAAACAACCCATCAGGTCATTATTTATTTCTTACGAAAAAAAGGCAAGACAGTTCGTATCTGAGTCGTATCGTTTTCTGGGTAATTAATTTTGTCGAATCGTGTTTCCCGTCTAGAAGCAAAGTCCATTAGCTGAATTTCTTGTTTTTTTAGATCGGCTTTTATCCGTTTGTCTTATTTCAACGTCAGCAGTGCTTACTCAATTTTATGAAATTCTTTTTCGTCGGTTCAAGCTCAATTGAGAAGACGTATGGATTTTTAGTTCCTCCTCTCCCATTATTTTTTTTATTGTCACGGATAAGAATTAATTTGTTTTTAATAGGTTAGCTTGTATATTAGGATATCTTCAAGTATTTCTCTGATTACGAACACATGTTTATTTGTTACAGCTTTGAGATATTTTACTTGAATTGTGCAAAAAGTTTTTCTTCGATGGAAAAGCAGATGACTATGTACGACATCAAGGCGAATGAAAATGATTAATACAATTAATTACTTGTTTAATGTTAATTTATTGGATAAAAATGGCTTGATAAAAGATTTGAGTTTTAGTGTACGATTTTACAACCGTGGTTTAAAATTCTAAGTTCGTTAAAGTAAATATTAAAATCAATTTTAATAATTTTTACAGCTTTAGAGATTACATGCCTGACATAAATTACAAAACATTTCTCCTTGAGTTTACCGGAAAGATGTTGCTCTTTTTTTCTTTTATTTTTTGTATGTATTTGAAAAGTATTTTGTAGGAAAATCTATATTTTTAACCTAATTGTGTTTTACATAGTGTAGTTGTCCTATTCGCTATTACAATCAAAGTACGTTTTCAAATTTGTTCAACATGTATAGATTACAATTGTATCCCCGTTTAAGAAGAGTAAAAATTAAAACAATTATGATAAAAAAGAAGTGAATAGCTAGCTTTAAGACGACTTATGCAAAATTTTCACGTATTTTTAGGCGAAGGTGAAAGTAATCGAAATTATTTTTAGTGAGATGAGAAATCCTAGGTTTTACATACGGCTGAGGATAAGGATAATAGGCACTAGGGAAATGCGTTGAAATGGCAGTGGAACCCAGGTTATTCATGAATAAATTATACCGCCTTTTTGCTATAAAAAGCCTACATTCTCTTTTAATTTAATTGTCCGTGAAGCTGAGAGGAATTTTTTATTTGCCTAAGAATAGCTTTCAATTTAAAATCTGAGATTTATAGCTCGCGTGTTTAGTGGCTCATTTTAATTAATAAATTTACAAAATTAGTATGTGTAGAAGTACTGTTAAAACACTGCACATACGAAAAGTTCCAGTCTGAAACAGAGACAAGAATTTGTTGTTAAATTCAGTTTTATTCCTCAACATAGTCTCGTTGTAAAACTATACATTTTCTCCAGGGATGCTTCCATCTGCTTAATCTGTTCAAGTAGTAGTTGGTATCTTCTTCTACAAAATAGAAAATAGACGTCTACGAATGTGAAAATTTCTTCATTCGTCGAAAATTTAGACCAGATATGGTGAGCAGGATTGTTATTTTTTTTTGCTTTTGCAAGATACTGAATTAGCACAATCCCGTGACAGTTGCCATCACTTTTCCAGTTTACTCTTCGCAACTAACTGTTACGATTGTGCATTGGCTCCAGGAGTGTACTGGCGTATCCAGGTTTTATCAAGCTAAGAAAATATATATTCTTTTTTACAGAAACACTAACATTGACTGACAAACAGTGACTGCGCGTCCAATAAGGCTGACATTTTCAAAAGTATTATCAGAATATTTTTGACGAGTAATGCAATTTTCATGTTGGAGCTTGAAACTTTTCATACCATCCTTGTACATCTAAAACGCTTTCTTATACTTGTGATAAGACAATAACACCCATAAGGGGCTACAATACAGAATTCATTGGTCGTTTGCCGTATTTTAAACTTTTCTCAGGCGTCAAGTCGTTAATCATTTCCTGCGTAACCATTTTGTCGAGAACATATAATATTTTCACAACACTGCCACGGCTTACTGGCCTCGTTTAATTCTTTATAAAAAATAAAACCTGGTCAAATTACTTCCCATCTAATACGTTATAAAAAAAAGTGAGAAGAAGAAGAACATTATGAATGATGTGCCTGGAAAAACATAATTTCTCTGTAAGTTAGTTAAAACTTCTTTTATTGCAATCCACATCAGTCGACCTGATAGATGGTTACCAATTATTCAAAACCAACTGTATAAAAAAATTTCGAATTCGACATTTGCACACCTCAGGTTACAGTTAGGAATCTCTATCACGCGTGTTCTTGCATTTGTTATTTAATCTATTTAACACTCCAAACATAGACTCTAATCCTATTTCTAGTTGCGGCTCTATTGTGTTGTGTTAACCACCAGTTAACAGTCCGGCTAGTGTCAAAACTATTCCCGCTATAAACCAAATAATATTGTAAGATATTTATATGTTTAAAAGATTGATGAGAAACCAGGGAAAGGTTGTTAGACCTTTGTTGTTGTTGTTGTGTAGGCGAACAAAGAAGATGAAGATTACCGAAATCGAAAAACACAGTAAATCATAAATTCTGAAGTGACGAAAGGAATAAATTCGATGAAACCTAATCGGAAAACAAAGAATTAAAAAAAAACCTTGTAAAATACACCTGTAAACAAAATTTAAAGCCCAGGGGAAGTGGAAACAAACTGGCGAATTTAATGGAAAGAGTAGTCTGTAATAAAGCAAAGAAAGGAGATGCCAAAGAAATTATCAATAAAGTATTAAGATCGCCAAAAATGAATGTATATCAAGAATATATACTAAATATCTACAGAAAAGGTAACTCAAAACAAACTCAGAACAAAGGAAAGGCATCCGCAAAAAGATCGGAAATATCAAGGTAACAGCTTGCCAACTCAAAAGGAAAAATAATGTCTTTCTACAAAGTTAGACAACTAAAAAGAAGAAAAGACATCAAATCTGTGTGGTCGAGAGATGCCAATACATATGTAATAAAAACCGGAAAAACAATAAAATAAAAACAAGAAATGATTCTGACATTGAAACCATAAATTAAATTTAAAAAGAGGGTGTAATTGTGAAGTATATGTATCGTACCTTATTGAAGTGCTAATTTAACGAACTCTACCAGTTACTATATTAAAGAAGCGTTCACATAGGGCAGCGCGAAAGTAGGGCAGGAATTCAGAAAGTTGGCACAATGTATTTAAAGACGATCGTTCACAGAATTAAAAATTTATGCAAATGTTCCTGGTAAATTAGTGAATTAACATTGTTAGGTATTTGCTTTAAATCTGTATTATTTCTTTGTACGAAAATGTATGAATATATAAGTAAAGGCAAGTACAAAGACATCCAGACGAATTACACTACAATAATTATTTCAGGTGGCGTATACAACTTCAAAGGGGAGGCTCGAGCATGCATACCATATAAAATAGTTCCAAGCATATTTACACATGATAATAACCTTAGTTATTTACTATATTATGCATTTTAAAAAGGAACTGAATCAAAGTAAGAACAGCTACTTATATCATTTTCTTAAATGTTATAATTCCTCGACATCTTCTTGATTTAATTTTCTAATTATGTACATTTTTGATAAATATTAGTTGTTTCTATTGCAACTTCTACTTGTACTTTTACGATGAGGGTAAATAGAATAAATTTTAAACAAAAAACGTAGCCTTCCACGGCCAGAGGCAGTTAAAGCTAAACGTGTTCCGGGTTTGGACCGTGTCATGTAGTCTTTTGTTAAACGAAAACTCGACGTTTCGCCCACAATCATATGGGGTTTCTTCAGGTTGGCTCTGGTATGGTTCACATGCTGAGTTACTGTGATCAACTGCTCCCCGCTCAGTTAGTTTTGTTCGTGTTTACTCGTTGAATTTTCCTTACACTATTTATGTGGCTCGATTCAAATTTCTTTGATCTTTTTTTGCTTCGCTTCAAGATTCATAATACCCTTATCCACACATACAAATTTATCATTTGTGTCGCATACAGCAAATAAAACACTAAAGATTTTCTTATAACTGTAATATAAATAGCCAGAATTGTTTTGTATGAATGTGCATGCCTTCTATTGTGTCTATACTGTCTCATGTTAGTATGAAGTAGATAAGCTGTAGTATGATCCATAGCGCCTCAAATATTTCTCGAAATATTTGACAGACCGTTGATTTGCTTCTATCTTCAGTAAATCTTCAAACAAACCAAAATTCATTCCCATATACAAGAAATCAGGACCATAATTTAAGATTTCCCGAATTAGATTGAAGTAATCCCTTCGTTGTTTCTTTTGAATCTTAATGGAACATACTTGCCAACGTCTCCCTTTTTACATTTATTTAAAAATTTGTTCGTCATGATCTCTTGATGATTCTAGAAACTATATATAACATTCTGTCATTTGATCATTACAAAACACGTAATTAACAGATAAGATTATGATTCGAAATTATTTTTAGAATTACCGCAGAATACTGCAAATAATTCCACCCTAATCCTACCGAAAATTTCACGCTACCCTATGCGATGCTACTTTGATTGATTGATACGGTAATATTTAGGGCTTACTTATTTGTATAATTAAAGCATTTTATATTAACAACTACCCCTTTATGCAGTATTATACAATATATAATAATGGCTTAAAAAACGAGTAAATGAAGTAATAAATTAATCCATGTCAAGTGACTTTCGATATTTACAACCAGCATTTGCCAGCTATGAGAATATTACGCCGACGCTTATAGGGCATATTGAGGTGCTCAATCATCGCTTATTCACCAAAATTTGGAAGAATACGGTATACTACTGGAAGACTTTCCTCTCTCAGAGTAAATGATATTTCATACATATTGGAACCGAACAGTCGGTACCTAGTTTGCTTTTACCAGAGCAACATCCGGGTAGTGATGCATTGTTCGAAATAGACGCATTCTTACTAGCCGAATACACTTACCCAATTGTCTTCGCAAAATACATTTCTTCCTATTTTTATATCTGTTTGCTTTAGTCTATATAGTGAAGGTTGTTATTGAAATTTGGCAGTACCCAATAAGCGATTATGTAGTTCGTCAACGGAGAAAATTGCCGTTCCGAAGAAGCCATTGGATCTTTCCATTTTTTTTTCACAAAATTGCTTGTTTAAGCACTCTCTGTAAAGAAACTTCCCGACCGATTTCTGTACTATCAATGCTTCATCGATAACAAATGTTGGTTTCAATGAAATTTAATTTAATTTAATTGCATTTCATATTAAGTTCAATTAAAAGTAAGTAAAAGTGTTTTTATATAGCTTTTAAAATAATTATTCATTAGTTGCTGTAAAACTTTTGAACGATCCTATTTGCAGAGCACATTAGATTGTAAATTTTTAGTTGCTAAAATTGAGGAAAATCAATTTAACACGAATTGATACCAACAACATATTCATAAAGCAAAATAATAAAAAAACAATATCAAATCAAACTGAATATGTTTTACGCAAGGAAAGTACATTCCAACGTTGTATAGAGCTTTATAAATTTACTTCAGTGTAGTTTGAAACAACACATACAAAGGATGTGTACATAAAAGATCCCAATTTTACAACTAAAAGCCCCAAGAGCGTTACGCAAAGACAGTTTTATTGAAGATAATGGCTTGTTACAAAGTTTCTGTGTTGGAAACAGCTGTTCTTCAAGCTACGATGGCAAAAGAAGTAAATGTAAATGGTAGTGCTGCTATTGACTGGATTGGGTACGTATCCGGTATTCCGAAAGATTGTTATAAAGGAGATGTCAGGTAGGTCATATTCAACTTTCGTTCTGTTTCAACTGAAAACGTCTAGTTTTCATAAATGAATATTGAAGGAGAGAAAAGATGAAGTTAGAAAATTAGGTCTTCGTATTGGTTAAACCTGGATCTTCCTTTTGCTATCAAATTAGTACGAACACTAATTTTTATATACCAAAACTTAGCAATTCAATACAGCAGGGAATAACCATTTTGCAAAGTATTAACCGTACATTATTTCTGTTTAAAGTTGTTACAATAAGTATTCGAAAAAGAAAAAGACATGAAAGATAAATATAATCGGATTAGTGGAGTATTTAATTTTCCAGCGTTTTCCTTTCCTTGTAACCGCATCACAAAGGCATCACAATTGCTGTGTTATAAAGCTTCCATTCAAATTCAGCATGGAACTTTTGTACCGCTGTATTCTAGAATGTTCAAAAGTTACCGTTGAATGGGAAGACTTTCAAGGTATAAGAACAAAATGAGCTGCTCGCTGCTACCTTAATTTAATAAAAATACTTGCATTCTAAGTGACCCGCTGATATTAAACGGAAAATCAATTTTCGTTTCAATCAAAATAACGTCGAATATTTCAATGGAAGGCACCTAATGCATTAAAGTTTTTCTGCTACGTAAGCAGTACGGAAGTAATTGGGTACACTAATAAGGAAGTGAGCGAAGGTTGGTATCTCGCGTACAAACAACAATAATTGGAGACTTAGTATTCAAATGTTATTGTGTTGAAATTTGCGGTGTTATTAAAGTGTCTCTTACAATGTTAGCACCATATTGGTAAACTGGAGACGGTATTAAAACTAATTCGTTTCCGGGTTCGTGCTCTGTCGTAGTTAAACGAAAACTCGATGTTTTCCCTACAATCATATGGGGGTTTCTTCAGAAGAAGGGAAGGTGATAAGCAACAGTTAGCACTCAACGTATAAACTACGCCAGAGTTGAAAACCAACTCGCAGTTGCTTTGTTTTATTATTGTTTCTTAGATATACCACTATGGATTACACTACACCGCAGAGCTTCTAAGACGAAATTATTAGAATTCTTGTCTTTTTCGTATTAAATATTTCTTTTGTCATTCTTTTTTAGTAATTAACTTCTGTTTCCAAAATCATTGCATTGTCAAAGTTAAAAGAGTGACCAATGTTATGATTGCGATGTGCTAATGGGGTTGCAGTTTTGTTTTTGGTTTTGTTACACTTGTGAGCGTAAATTCCTTTGTGTAGGTGTTGTTGGGTTTGTCCTATATATATACCTTCACAGTTATTGCAATTTGTTTTGTAAATAATGTGTGTTTTGTGTGTGGGTTCCATCTTTTGTTTGGTTCTGGTAAAAAATCTATTATTACCTTTATATGGTTTGTGGGCCACAATAGGGAAGATATCAACGCCGTAAGCGTAATATAATAATAACTTAATATAACAGCCTACTGCCTGCATCTTACAAAACAAAATGAAGATAAAGAAGTAAGAAAACAGAGAAAACAAAAAGAAGAAGTTTACATCTGATTATAAAGATGCTTTCGCAGATATATTTGACATTACGTGTAACGAAACGTCACAGAAAGAAAAAATAAAGAAGCGCACAAAGCTCGGCCATACAATAAAAATCTATTATATCATACTGTATACAATTATTAATACATAAAATTAGAAAAATATTAAGCATATACTCTTTTCTAAGGGATTAAAACCATAAATTATTATGTAAAGTAGAAATATTGCGACAACCACAATAATGTCCCTTTTATTATCATTCCAAAAATTTGTTGGAAGTACCGATCTTTTGAAACGGGTCGTTTGGGGATTATTAACGAACAATACATTTAGGAAATATACCGCAGTATCATTCTTCTTTATCTATTACAGGCGTAAAGATATAAATTTGCTTCATTTTGCTGTTGAACGTGTGTTGGTGTGCATCTGTCGTTTTTGCGCGAAAGTTTTAAGAAAATTTACTTCAAAATGGCACGTGGCAAGCCTACCAGTGTAGAAAAACGTTCATGCATTATTACGCTGTTTGAAGAAGGATATTCGGGGCGACAAATTGCTGAAAAAATAAATACGAGAAGTTCAACAGTAAATGACATCATAAAGCGATATCGGACAACTGGAACTATAGAAAATCGTGTTCGTCCTGGAGCATCTAGGAAAACAACAAAAGCTGAAGATTTAAGAATTGTATTATTAACCAAACGCGATAGAAAATTAACAGCGCCACAAATAGCAGCCGAAGTCAATCGCGGCCGTGTAGAACAAGTTTCGGCGAGTACGGTAAAACGTCGACTTCAACAAGCGGACCTTCATGGACGCATTGCCATTCGAAAACCCTTATTACGCCGGGGCAACAGAGCAAAACGGCTACAGTGGGCCCGTTCTCATCTAGATTGGTCGTTAGATGATTGGAAACACGTGCTTTGGAGTGACGAGTCAAAGTTTGAGGTTTTTGGGCAAAATCGACGAGTTTATGTCCGAAAATCTAAAACCGAAAAGTGATCCCGAACTGCATTGTGCCTACAATGAAGCAAGGGCGTAGTTCTATGTTAGTGAAGGGATGTTTCTCCTTTGCTGGAACGGGAGATTTATGCAGAGTGCAGGATGTAATGAGGAAGGAAAATTATTTTGCAATACTCCAGAATCATGCAGTGCCATCAGGATTGCGTATAATAGGCCGTAACTTTACATTCACGCATGACAACGACCCAAAACACACTGCGTTAGTGTGTAAGAACTATCTAAAGGAGCAAGAAGAACAGCACACCCTGGAAGTAATGACATGGCCCCCACAAAGCCCAGATTTGAACCCTATAGAGTTGTTGTGGGATGAACTGGACATGAGGATCCGAAAAATATGCCCAACTTCACAAGAACATTTACGGAATATTCTGCAACATGAATGGATTAATATTCCACAGTCCGTTTTAACAAAACTTATCGAAAGAATGCCTAGAATAGTTCGAGCGGTGATTAACAGCAAAGGAGGTTTTTTCGATGAAAAAAAAAATAAATGTTCAGTATGTTATATTAGGCCAGAATAAGTTTTTATTTATTTATTTTTGTCTTTTTTACCTGTACATACAATAAAATTGTTTTTAGTTTCGTTTGTTTCTGTAACCTTTTCATGTTTTTTACCAACCGACCGAACTCTGAACGGCAGTGTATGTACATCTTGTATGTTATTTACTTTTTTAAACCAATCTCAGTAATCTTTTGTGTACGCCAGTGAGGTGGACCACCTTAAGTGCACCACTTTATACACTCAATAGTTTCAATGTCCTTAAGCATAAATAATATTGTCTTAATGTTTATAATGATATGAATTACTTCAGTATACTTCTGCCGATACCTTCATATTTTAAAAATCGTTCTATATTATTACGAAAGGGTGTTTGTATACTGTATATTTTTTATCCTTTCACCTCTTTTGCAGCGTTCCATTTTCTCCCCGATCTACGTATCCTACTTGCAATATTTGTAGAAGTTGTAGTTTGTAGAAGACATTCAAACATATTCGTAGCGCCTTTGTGAAATATTGGAGTTTTCAATGACTAGAAAACAGTGAAGTACGCTTCCAATGTACAATATATTGCCAATCTATTGATGTTTACAGTTATTAGATCCGCTAGCTAAACTCTCTTTCCGCTAACATCCTAACTATTCGAACTAATTTAAATAAATGAAATAAATCGATGGTAAAACTGCGTTAAATTTAGTTTAAGAGCGTAGCATGTTAAGGCACTAATTATTGGGCTTCAGGTTGACGTCTCTAGTGGCAACAGTGCGCTCTCCTGTCGCTTCTGATTACACCGTCTGGAACAAGATAGGGCAGAATCCCGAAGGATTATGTATTGGGATTTAAGCTAATATGCGCTTCTGACGATATATGCCTCGACACAGTTCACGTTTTAGACTTTTACAGCAATACAGAAGATTGAGCGGAAGGCACGTAAAGGTCTTTCAACACGAAATTATCTGTCGAGACAAGCTTGGCGCAAAGCTCGTTATCGAGCGCATATTTATTTATTGGTTCAGCATTAGAATATTTTCTTGGATTACACGATTTGTACATACTTAAGATGTCGATTTTTCGTTTACTCCACAGTAATGGTAAAAAAATCCTTATCCTTATTAACTAGTTTTCATATTTACTACTTCTACTGAACTCATAACGTAAACAGATCATAAAATGTAACGCGGTCAATTATATTGGCTTCCAGAATAATAAATCATTTATTCCATGATACTGATGCACAGAATATGTATTAGTGCGACTTTCAATTCTTGAATGCATGCCCTAATTTTTCTTCATCTTTTAACTTTTCAATTCAAAATTTGTTGTACGTGTTGTTTAGAAAGAAAAAAGAACTAAAAACGGAAACTGTCAGAGAAAAATATATTCTGAAATTTCGTTCAAGTCTATAGTATAAGAATGAAATGCTTTATGACTTTTTTTAGAAGTATTGTCATAAAGGTAATACAATATTGAAAGGGTATGGTGGGCAGCATTTGCCATCAAATTTTCAGGACATACATTTCAGGACGGCAATCAAACTCGAGGTTGGCGGAAGACATGTCCATTTTAAAAAAATCCCCTTTTATAGTTATTGGTGTTCTATCTATGCATTTAAACATGCTGTGTGTGCCACAACACAGTTGAAAAATTCCTTCGATGTATACTACCCGACAAGAACTCTTAGAGTAGTGATTGCGACTTCTTCATTAAGGCTGACATTAGTCTTTACACCGATGGCCCTAGAATGTGCTGAGGAGTCACTGCAGGAATCTTATGCCGTAATCGGGGTAGATATGCGACAGTTTTTAAAATAGAAACATTTTCTGTTGATATGGAGGATATTCTTGAGTAGAACTGTCAAACACAGGTTGACAAAATTTTTTTCTGATAGCCAGGCTGCATTGCGAGTTCTTGAGGAGAAAAATACTCTCCAGGCTCGTAGCTGATCGCAGAAATAATATTAATATTCTGGGCAGGAACCCCAAGGTTCTGGACGGCAATGATGTGGCAAATGCCCTTTCTAGGAAGGAACCTGAGCACGCTACGTTGGGCCTAAAACCTCTAACTGACATATTTTTCACTATGCTAAAATGCATGTTTTGGCATTATCCATTGGGCCAAAATAGAAGTAACTCGAACCAAGGGTAAGCCTAAAGGTCAACCTCGTGCGAGGGCATCTATATTGCCCGATAGAGATAAGATAGAGAAGCTTATAGAACTTGATAGAAAATTTGTCAAGGCTCTAATCGCAATTCTTACCGGCCATGCTTGATTAAGGTGACACCTACGTAAAATGGAACTCACTCAACAGGAGGAGCGCCGAGGCATTCGTAACATCTGAAAGTCTGAAGAAAATATCTTCTTCTGAAATTCGACGAATTCTAAAATTACAATGCTGGCCCCTACGATAAAGCTTGTTAATCGACATAGATGAATGGATTTGACATTCCTACGCCACTTGATTTTTACGCGTGACACAATCCTTCTTTTTTCTGGCAATGTAAAGCATATGAGGAGCGTTCATGTAAAATCAGATATGTCCATATGAAGTAGTTTTGAGAAAAAGACGAAAAGTAAACAAGTAGTGGAGGTAGAACTAAGTTTGAACAATTTTGAGCATTCAAAAACACTAGCAAACCGTATGAAACCAAATATTGAGCAAAGTGGGCATGCCTGGCTTTGAATGAATGTTCCCCGTATAGATTCATAGATATTCAATTCCGTTGTCCAAGTGATGTTGTTACGTTTGCAAAAATTTGCAAATGTGCAAAATCTAAGAACTCTTAGGAGGAAATTTTAAAATGTTTAACGAATAAGGTTAATTAAAACTTCTGTAGTTTGAAAATTTCAGGTCGTTGTTACTGTTCGAAACTTTAAAAGAAAATTTGCCTTGTTAAAAGTAACTAATATTGGAAAGTTTCTCAACTAATATCTTATTAACTTTATTAAGATGCAATAATAACAGCCAATGCATAATTTTGCAAGATCATTACTTTTATCTGAGAGGAAAAACACATATAATAAATGGATTTTCCTTACTGGGACGAGAGCATATTTATTTATACAAGCGCTGACCGCAATATGTCAATAGATATTCAAAATAAATTAGTTGTGTTCCAATAATCTATTTGCTGTTTTGGCATCTTACCTTCTGTGTGTATATTTCAATGATATATCGCTTTGCTTCTTTGAGATGAGTGTAACAGCGACATATGGAACAAATCATTTAAAAATCATATCCTAAATTATTGCCACTATGTTTATAGATTCAGAATTTTGAAGCAAACTTACCTAATATTTAAAGATACATGTTAGTAAATACATATGCGGGTTTTAGGAAATACATCCAGTACGAATGCCGAACTATTTAATACAGATCAAGCAAGATAATTGAATTTATAACCCATATTAATATTCACTCAACAATTGTGTCCCATTATTTTCTGGAGGTTGTCAACGCTGCATTAAATGTATTTAGTACATCGAAAACAATTATGGGCATGGTGCTCTCTAGAGATTTATTTAAAAAGCCGTGTAATCTTGCCTTTAACATTATTATATAGCGTGACCACTTAGTGCGTAAGCGGAAAATAATTGCTTTGCTGAGCAATGTAATTCAATGATGGCTAAGTCTACAGAGTGTTCAGTTTCCGCTACAAACGATACAAATTCGGTTTATTATGTAGAACGCGCTGTATATTGTCTTTGAATGAAAGTTTATCCCTCTTCAATGTTAGATAACTGATATAATTTGTTTCTTTAACGGTCAATATCTTGAACGCATTACACGTTAGTACGGCAATTCAAATTTTATTCAGTTGATTATTTCTTGGAATTTTCAACAATACGTTGATACTATTTTTCTTATATCAAGTAGCATCCACTGTTGGGCAAGATATGAGGAATGAGGTCAGGTGTCAATAGATGAGTGTCTGTTTTCCAATAGCCGCTGAGCCAATAATAGATCGATCTGTTATTGTGCGTAATTAATTTTTTTATTTTTATATATTCATTTCAAGTTGTTTTTTTTTTGTTCAACATTTGCATTTACGTGTGTGTAATTACAGAATACTAAGCGTCCCTTTTCTCGGCATTATACCACAATAAAGCATACTGAATTGAACGTAATATGAGTTGGGATCTGAATTAATAGACTGTAATTCGGTCTCAATTTTACATTTCCCTGCAGCTAAACGTGAAGCAATAAAGGAACGATATTTACGTTTCTGCTTTGAGGATGCTGTAACATTGAAGCAAATATTACATTGAATCAGCATTGAGAACGTTTAATTATAGATTAATGTATAGGTATTTTCGGAGAAAATTGATCTCTTGTTACAATCGCCTATTCTTGGTCTCTTACAGAAACGCATACGCTCAGTTTTGAATCATAGCATAAACATTGTTAATTTAGATCTCATCAAATTGATTTCAATATCATTTTATAAGCACGTCCTATATTAAGAATTATTTATTGCGCTAAAAAAAAATATATTATCATGTATGAGAAATATACCTTTTAATATAGCAAACAACAATAAAGTATCGGCATACTCCGCACCACACAAGCTTCATTAATTAGTCTGGAACAGCCGTGTCGAGGGTGTGTGGATTCCCATTATTAACCTAATGATGTGAGAAAGAAGGTGTAATTTTTGCATGCTTGTTCCGCCATTACTCTCGCGAAAAAAAATATTTACAAGTATTTGCTTTTGCCGTCTATACACCCCAAAAACTAAGACGTGCGAAAAATACCGAAAAATTGATATTATAATTGATAAAATTGATTGATATTATAAAGCGCCTACCATACATGAAAAGCTAACGTAATTGTAATAAAGCTTATTAACACTTCTATTATCTATGATCTATTATCTATTGTTTTTCGAGTGTGGGTTATAAATCGTGGCTGTGTAAGCAAGTGTTCATGAATGGACCCTTTGCTCAAATAATCTCATATCGTTCGGTCACAGACCATTTTCACTACAAACTTTTACACCAACAATTCAAACTCAGAAGCTTTGCATTCCAGAAAGATGTAACTCATATCCTCTCTTCGGAAAACGAAAGCGAGTCTGATGTTAGTTTCCTAACATTGAAAGGAAAACACAATAAGATAATAGCGCAACTTTGGGATCGATATTCGGAACGTAAACGAAACATTGCCCCTTCAGACTGTTGCATGCAAATAATGAAGTTATCGAGAATCCCTAAGCGGTCTGACCTATTGACGTATTTTGAGAAAATCGTCTACACGTGGCCTATAAAAATAATTTCCTCTTGTTTGTTCGTCTGCTGCGCATTATGTTTATGGCACATGACGAATCGAATCACAGCGACATAAATAACCGGAAAATATCCCCTTGAAATTTAATATCTACTTAATGCGTTCTGCGCTGTTCATCGTGCAATTGAAACTTGGAAAGTGTAAATAATTTGTCGGAACCAACATTTTTTGCTAATAAACTAAATTATATTTCACTGTTTACTCTATATTACATTTAGCAATAACATTGTGTTCCTATCTGAATTGTTTTAAAGTTAGTAATATATGTTCCTATATTCTCATTTCTAAAAATCAAGAATATAGATTGACGTTAAATATTCTGTGTAGGCAAATTCAACCTTCTTCACCATGAATTGTACGTGCTTTATATCTAGTTTTTGGTTGCTTTTAATTTATTCTTTGAAAGTGGAGTGTTGTTCTGTTTAATGGTGACTTGACGTGTTCTTGTCATGTATAAATGACTTAAACGTTAAGTGAAACAGTTAATTTGGAGTAAGGAAAACTACGGATAATCTTATTCTGAAAGTTGCGAGTCTAGGGTTCGAACTAGGTTTGATAAGAAAGCGCATTAGTCACTCCGCCACGAATCCTCTCTATTCTAATGAGTTAAGTTTTCATAGTAGTCGTTGTGTGGATGTCCTTTTTTATAGATGTATGTACATAAAAATGGCTACAGCTTTATTACCTTCCTCAAATTCTTCTTTTAGCTTAATAAAAACAAATTGTGAAAACAGTGAAAGTTGCCCAGTCGTTTTGAATAATTTAAAGTTTGATTCTCGGTTGTAGCGATAAAATTAAATTTAGATTCATGTTACGACACTTGTCTTCTTCAACATTTCTTCCCATTTGGTCACATTTTAAAATCTTCAGAAATAGCTACGCATAACTTGTAAACGTTCTTAAGTGTTTCCGCTAGTGTTTACTAGAGGAAAATTTGCATTTTGCATCTTAAAAAACAGGATATCAATAAATAAACAAGCTCCATGTAAGAATTGCAAATCGGGTGGACATGTAACAAGCTTTACAACATTAAGCGATTGAGTAGGTCATAAATATTAAAATAGCATTACAGCTATTTTAATATTTATTTAGAAAAAAACGTACAACAAACACACGCCATACCTTTCATTTTTATAAGGTATTTATTCTTAATAAAGAAGTTAATTACGAGGGTAGCATCTTAAGTTTTTACAATTGATCACCAGATGGTGCTACTGAGATTTTACATTATTATTTTCGTAAAATTTGATATTGGTAATATTGGAGGAGTGACAGCATAGAAATCGGCGGTGTAGTTTATTTATAGCTAGCGTTAAAAAAGCAATAAAACGAAAATTTTACGTAAAGGTTTTGATTGGAATTTTTTTTACGATTTTGGTAAAGGCCTAATAATAAAGCGCCAACAGAAAAAGCTGTTTAAAAATTGTTGGCAACATTTTTTTATTCGTACTTCAGTCAGTGATAAATTTAGTGAACGTTAATTGTACGATAATTAGAGAGGATAGAGGCACCTTTAGGCATATCGAAGACTGCAGTAGATTCGATTTTGCATGAACATTTAGGTCCAGAAAAGATCTGGTCCCGACGGATTCCGCTTAATTTAACTCAAGCACAAAAAGAGGCTTGTGTTAAAAGGGTGTGTGGAAATACTCAAAAAATTCGGTAGACAAGCATCGTAGTAGCTGACGAAACTTAGGTCTATTCCTGCGAATCGGAAACTAAGCAATAATCAAGTATTTCCAACAAAAGCTGTTCGTTCACGAAGCAGTTCCAAGAACATTCTTATTTCTTACATTGTACGGAACTTGTCGTAAGCATTACTTTGGAGGATTGAAGAACAGTTGATGCTTAAAGATATACAACAATTAGTTTGCCAGAAATTATCGGTGAAATCAGGAAAAATAATCAACAACGCCGTGGCAATACCGTTTCCCACAGTACGTCAAACAGTTGAATATTTGAAGGAGAAAAACATCGAATTATTATCTCACTGCCCTCACTTGTTTTATCGCCTAAAGACTGGTCGAACGAATTCAAACAAAGAATGCGTTATCACCTCAACCCTAGTAGCACAGACGATTGGCGCAACATTGGTTCTCGATAACGGATAGTTTGACTTGACGTTGGCAGCGATGTTGACATTATGTAAAAGTGTGAAGATTTTACACTTTTGGTTGAGCATTAGTTCGCAACGTTCTCGCATACTTACCTGATCTTTGGGCGAACTATCTACTTTTGTCGTGCAGCAACCTTTAACGAACATTCCCTGAAAACTGGCCCACTATTGTGTGCCAACTGTGACGTCATATGTTTACAACGCTATGCACCTGATCGTCAACCGACGCTGCACCGACTGCAATGGTTCAACATAGACTTGCTTTGTGTCACTCAAATGTTCACTGCCAAGCGTAGTTTGATTATCATTTCTCGATTGTCGTCCATCGCTTAACTGATTTTGCTGACCTAGAGCCAATCGATAGCCAGCGTTAGTGGACCATTGGTTTGTATACCCCACTGACAGTCTACCGACCGTGGCTAACCGTCACGAATATTGCACTGACTGTACGACGATGTGCTAACCAAAGGCTAACCGTCAGCCAAACTAGGGAAGAAGCTGTTAAATCCGCCAAAGCCCATATTTTGGAGATACCACGTTCAGATTGGAAAAAGTGTTTCGAAAATTGGTTCAAATGCGTGTAAAAGTCCATAAATTTTAATGGCAAATACTTGAAAACCCTTCAAAACATTTGTGTGAAAACTTATTCAGGTATCGAGGTATCCCTCGAATGAAGCCAGAAGTATATTAAAAATGATTGAAATAAACATAAAGATGCAGTCATTGATAAAACAGAAATTGTTGGATTGTTTTTCAATTTTATAGTATCTTCTCTCTTTTTTACACACATGCGAAGCTTTTATATACATCAAGTCTTTAAACTTAAGAAAAACTAAGTTTGTGACACGTGGTGCTTCCTAAGAGTGGAGCTCGTTGCACCCCGTTTCCTATTATATTTCAAAATTAAAAATTTCACGGTATAAATTCGAACCTTTTAAAGTACTACATTTTAATAATTATACCACACGTTCAAACAAGTTTAATGCAGTTCTGAAATGAATAAATTAAAGTATGCCTGTACGGTGCTAGCCATATTTCTTTTCGCACCTCCTCCTACACTTACACCAATAACGTGATAACTAATTATAAATGATAAAGTAAAGCGCGGTATGTATAGTGCAACTCAGCAATTACATTATATTATTTACATACACTAGCGGTACCTATTTCCTGAGAGATAACTGAAAGCACTGCTCGTTGTGAAAGGAGCATTTTTAATGAAGACATAACGCTTTCTTCAGATCGTCTTGCAGATGAGTTTAAGTAACGTCATAAATTTCAACCTATGTCCATTCGGGGTGCACATAAATTCAGAAGACTGCAGTTTACTTTACACTGAAGTAGAAGCTTCTTGCTCTATAAAGCTATAAAGCTACCTTCGCCTATATACACTGCTTATTTTACTATATTGCGTGACCTTTTCCATGCTTGATTTAGAAGCAAAATGACTGGTATATAACCTTTATATACTTACTAATATTAGATTATAACGCCTTATATCGAGCGTGCTTCGGATTCGAAGTGTGATTTAAAAATAAATCTTATGTTTCATATATATCAGACAGACGCAAACGAGTAACTTTGACACTGTTGAATGTTAGTAAAAAAATCGTCATCGTTGTAAATCACATCATACTATAAAAAAATGTTATGTGTATTTAGGACAGCTGGCTATTTGTTGCAATCGACAGAAAAATTAGGTAATAATTTTTTTTATTAAGTTATTACATTGTGCGATGCAGGAACGAAACTCAAGCGCTGATTCTATGCTATTCTATGACTTTTATACCACAAACAACTGTACAAATTTAAATGTTACTGACAAGTAAGACGACTATCTGGCGAACGATAATTAATTTACAAAATTACACTGAAATACGCGTGCGAATTATTCTGAAGATTACCCTAGGGAAACTTTATGTTAAATTAAATGTTTTAGAAGGCGCGGAAATTGAAAAGAAGCGAAGTTATTACTCCGTTCCACCACTACCGTCGTTAGCTTGACTTACAATACTCTCCTAACTCCCTTTATATCTAATAGGAAATAGAAAGAGTTGCAGCTTTTGGAAACAAGCTCACAGTCGCCAGAGGGATCTTAATTTTGACCGCGTGGACAAACTAGATTCACTATGCGTGATGTATGTATGTGTGGCGCTAATAAGAAGTAACCTCGATGTTGCGAATTCCAATATTACAGTACATTCATCCGCACTGTAGTACGGATCGGACTCGATCCATATTACTGCGACTATAGATGGAGCGTAAAGCCGGTTGAACTTCGGATCGCATGTGGGACTCCATTTTGATTTAGTACAGGCCCGTAATAAAATAAATTGGACTTAAGACAGAAACGTAACCCTAATATAATGATCAAAAATGAATAAAGTACTCGTATTTTTCTTTAATAATGCAGTATGTAGAATATTATATGTAAATATGATAAATCGTACTGTTTCTGCAAATAAAAGGTTATTTTTGAATATAATTTAATACACCGTTTTAAATAAATTAACTATCTGGATGCCGCTAATAAATTAATATGATTTTAAACGTATTGTGGGGTGCTACGTCAGATCATATTTCGTTATTGATGGTCAAATAATGTAATGTTATTTAGTTTTTTTCCCATCAATTCGCCTACGTAGTTGAACATTTATTTTAACTTGGTAGATTCGTGTAAGATTACAAACATGCAAACAAGTTTATTGCTTATTTCGTAATTTAATTTACAAGGCTAACTGTAATTACAAAACCCCTTATACTAGGTGAAGATATAATACCCCTAAAAATATTCGAGTATTAATATAATATTATTTAAGTATATAATTCATAATGTACAAAGTAAAACAAATAGCATGTTTTCTATTGATTCTAGTTTATCTTCTTTCTAAAACGTGAGATATTTTTACAACTTGTTCTTTGAATTTTGAACTTGTCGCTGCAGTTCTAGGTGATGGATTGCGAATTTTACTCACGCCACCATATTTCATTGTGTCTGTATAATAACTTGGACTAGGTGTATTCAATGGGCTAAAAATGATATAAGAAAATTTTTAATTAACTTCAGTAATAAGTAAAACGTATCCTCGATCACTGTCGGAAGCTATAGTCCTTTTATAATATCTCCAACTTTGAATTGTTTAAAATATTTTAAGAATGAAAGTTTCCATTCAACAATTTCTTTCACTAAAATATTTAAATATTTTTGAAATTGATTCGCTGAAACTTATTAGTGAGGTACGTAAAACCTTAGTAAGAGTATATTTTTTTTTCTTACTAATGGAAGTTGATGTCGTAGCCTGCAGGCAATAAGTTATCCTAAAAACAAAAGTATATAATTCGAAGCTATACGTTCAATAATTCTGCAAACCCCACTTAGTGTTTACTCCGTTTTCTAAGTTATATTTTGCTTGGATAACAGGTAATAAATCTACTAAGTGAAATCCAAATAATTAACGTACAACTTTAAATTAATGTCAATTTTTCACATCCTTCGCGTTAACTAAAAATCACCGAATTCAAATGATATCCAAACAAATTTTATCGTAGACAAAACAAAATAAGATGTACAAATCATAAAAAAATAACAACAAATAATAGTGGACAACTGTTAACCTGTTAACACAACTACATCAAAATGGCGACTTCCATGGGCAATGGTCTATGCATTATATTTCTCTATCAGCTATCGTCACTATCCCAGGATCACATCATTGTGTGAGCGACTCTAGTTATAACAGGTAACATACGTAATAATGTGCTCATATTCTCCAACGATGTTTTATGTAGAAGTTGTTCTTTTAAAACCTCACATGTACGTACGAAAGCTCTCGTAGAAAATGCACTTTTAACATGCACGCAGAACCAAACTGAAGCAGCGATTGAATGGAAACATCGGAGATATCGCGTGCTGGCCTCTTTTCCGAAGATTAAAATGCAATTTACGTCGGTTTAAAAGTTGACCTGACCGTAACTACTAAACTACGATAAATTATACTTAACATTGCCCTAAAGCGAGACGTCACTGTTAAGGAAGTTTAGAGAATTTGTCGAGCTAGTTAAACTCTCTGATTCTGACACGTTTTAAGCAGGAGTGAATGCCCAGCGATATACGTTTCCGAAAATTTGCATTGCACCTTTTCGTTTGCACTGAATATTACGCAACAAGCTAATAAACAACGGTTAATATCTAAAATTGAATCTCAATTTGCTATAAAATATAGGGATTTCTATTTAAGATTTCGAAGTAACCCTACACCTCACCTACGAGAAGGAAGAGATGGGGACTAATATTAGCACTACAGTACTTCCTCCGCAGAATGATTAAATTTTAATTATGGGCGTTTTTTTTTCGGGAAGTGCTTATTTTTCGAGATATTTGAAGGTTTCATGTTGAAAGAATCAGCCAGTACCGTATAAAAGGTGGTTTTATCCTCAAGAAATAAAGTGCGAACTATCAATTTCAATGTAATTTGCATAGTTTCTGTTTTCAATTGAATAATTGTAATTTTTTTAAAAGTATTCTAATAAATACATACGAGGTGATATGAGAAGTGCCCGCGTTTGAAGACAGATGCCGATTGTGAGTGCTATTTTTTAGTCGACGACTTACAAAATTTCGGAGAGATGCATCGAATAGTGTTGTTTTGAGAACTGTTGAAAGTGAGCAAGTTTGTGTATTTGTGATATCATGGAAAAAGAACAATACCGGTGGGTGATTTGATTTCTTTTTTGATGGGAAAACGCGCATAAAAATCAAAGAGAACTTGGATGTAGTTAATAAAGGTCATCCAGTTTTGATGGCTATTATCAGGTACTGGTTTGTTGAATTCAAGCGTGGCCAAATATCTTTGATGACGACCTCTCCGCTCGGTCGTCTCATTGAGGTGGTTACGCACAATATGGTCAATAAAATTCTTGGTATTGAGTTAGTAGACCACCGGGTGAAGATTAAAGGGATTACTAATATGGTAATCATATCAAATGAACGCGCAAAACATTCTTTAGGAAAAATTGAGTATGAGGGAGTTATCAGTGAGAAGGATGGCGCGTTTGCAGACGATCGATCAAAAATGGAATAGCGTGTTTAGCCCCTTCGGGGCGGATAGCAATAAACGTTCTCTACGATCAAATTGCAGGCCACGGTATGGTAAGCACGATACGAATTAGTTTCTGCGGCGTTATGTTGACTGTCGATTAGACATGGGTACATCACTACACCCCAGAAACTAGCAAATGGGTTCCCGAAACGTGCACCAAAGAAGGCGAAGACGATTCCATCGGCGGAAAAAGCTATGACGACCATTTTTTGGGATTCGCAAAGCATAACCATAATTCATTATTTGGAGAAAGGAAGGACAATCACAGGATAGAGGATTTCTTGGACCGATTCGACGCTGAGCTAAAGAGAAGAAGGCCACATCTGGGGTAAAAAAATATTCTCTACCATCATAATAAGGTCTCGGCCTCGGAAAATTCACGGTACAAATTGGTGCCCCATCCACCTTATTCGCTAGATTTAACCCCATGTGACTGCTGTCTTTTCCAAACTTGTTCAGAAATCATCTAAGTAAATTAGCAGAACAATCAGAATGCAAATATGTATACATTTGCTAGGTACAACCACGTCTAAAGATGTGCCAGTACATTCAGCGTAAGCCTTTTTAGGAAGCTTAAGACTGCAAGGGCAAATACGCCTAAATGATCACTTAAGCTCTATCTAGGAGGTACTTAAGGAGATTAAGGTATGAAATATCTAAATGGTTTATGGGATGTATGGTTTAAAAAAAAAATAAGTCAATCCTATTCCCAATAAAATTAAATAAGATAAAAATGATTTTTATTACAGAATTTAAAAATTTTATCTCATCTCTGCATGATTTTAGTGGCTTCCGGTATGAGGTACAACGACGAATATTGTAACACATAACCCCTATAATACAACGTTTTTAGAAATTAAGTATCTTGTGAATAGAGCAGTAGTGTAAAAAGGCAGCATCGTAGAATAGTGCAAGGTAACTGTGTTGTATAACCCAATTCAACAAAAAATAATATCTAATAGTAAAACGTAATTTTGAGTAACAATTCCATTCGAAAAAAGGGATTTATCTCCTACTACAATCTCAGATGGGCTACACAAATATAACCACAGACCTTGTCCTAAATTTATATTATGAAGTAGTCTTGAAATCCGAAGATGTCAAGATCTCAATATCAAAGACTAATCTCGACAAGCATGACATAAATTTTTATGTAGATGGTTTAAGAACAGGGGAGGATATGGAAGCTAGTTTGTATGCGACACGGTATTGCTCTGAAGAAATATGGTCACTTGGGGACGACCCCACTTCCGTTCACATAGAAAGGTCCCTACCCAAGCCAATCAATCTCTAACTGTCCTATATGTCGAGAATGGAACTGTATAGCGCTTCTAGAGCAAGGTGTCTGAAGGTAATAGTAATACATTAAACGTATTTTTAAACGTTGTTGTTTATGTTCCTAAACACGTGATTGTTTTAGTAAAGTTAGGTATTACGTGTACTTCGAAATTATGAAAGCTGTGATGGTATTTATTTATAAAGTTGTACCGTTTCGTAAGCAAACTGTTTATTACTGCCTACAAAAGGGTTTAATTTTCTAACTTCTAGGAAACTTTGTGAAGAATGTCCTTCGGAAGTTATAACTATCGATATCAGAGATAGTATTGAAAGTTGAAAATTTGGACGAAAATAGCTTGGCACATTTATTGTTTCCAATTCTACTGGAAGTCAATACTTCTTTGTTTATTTTACTTGGTATTACTGCATTTCTGTTTCTTCGACGGCTTTTTTGACCCGGAAACAGCTTATATAGCCGACACCTCTTCTTGGTCCCTTTGCTTCTACCGCTGGGGTTCCAACTAACTTCAAAGTAATTTCCACTGCTAATAGTGTTTAAATTTAATTTCAGGTTTGAACCAAATACGGTCACTTGAAGAAACGTTCTTCAGCGTCGATCGGGTATATGCAGTAGCGTAAATAAATTGAAAGTTATATTTTGTTAATCGTCAAGTACGTTTTCGATACGATTGTAATGCGAATTAACTATGATATATTTTTCTAAATTGTTCATTGGTCAGTATTGCCGTCGCTCTCTGCCTATCTCCTACGTGGCGAGTTACACACAGGCGACACTTAGCCTGCCACCGAATGTAACGCTAATGACAAACTGCACGCAACGTCGCCACTCTAATAATGACACAGCGAAGCCTGTATTACAAAATTTCGAAGGGTATTTAGAAATATGAGAAATCAGCAAATTATTATCCACAAAAAATGGTGTTCGCAGACTGCCAAATTTCCAGATTTCTCCAATGTGCACTTTTCTAGGTATCAATGATTCTTGGAAGGTGTATATAGCGTGTTTTCCATGTGTGTGTGTGGGAGATACCCCTCCCAAATGAAAAAGCATTCGAATAAAAAAATACTCAGACACAAGTCTGCTGGATGCCTCTCTTCAATTCATGTCCAACATGTACCTCTTTATCTTAGTTTTAAGGTAATTGTAAAATTTTTGGTAAACATTTTCTTCCGCTTAAGATATATTGTTCTTCAGTGAATTAAATTAAAACTTGAAGAAATAACCCCAACAAACCCCCACAAACCCCAACAAAATGATGATGTTATTTGTAAAAAAACATTCTTGTAATATAATTGAAAGATGCTTTAGAAAATTTCGGACATTTTGGACATTCGGTTGTTGTTTAAGTGTCCTTTATGTCAGTGGATGTTAGTCTTTCTTTTCTTTTAGAACTATCATCCTTGTATTTGAAATAATGATGCTGTTCGGAGATTCTGCACCATCATTTGTCACTGCGAAATTTTGGACAACTGAATTTAAATGTGACCGCAGCTGCTTGGTTGACGATGGGGTGTCTAAAAACTGCAATCACTACAGATAACATCGGAGAAGTTCACCAAATGGTGATAGACGACCGTTATATTAAAGATACTTATGCGTCTTATGCGTCGCCACTTCGAAAACTAAACAGCGTGAATACTTTAATGTAACCTTTATGCGGTAGAGCACTTGTCTACGAATATTTTTTATTTGAAAATTGCTTACGTAAGGAAATACCTTCCACGCACGCACTAGGTGGATACGCTGTACATTCGAATCGCACTGTATTTAAAATTGTTTGTATTGAAAATCAATGAAATGTTGCGTAAAATTCAGGAAAACAAAAATAGTCCAGTGTCCAGAATTATTGGATATGCGCGTGCAGCTAAATAGGAAAAACCTTGTTACCAACTCGTGGAAACTTTATTACTACCAAATATTCGAAGCGTGTATAATTATACACGGTTTTCTGATCGAAAATATGGCTTTTCTGTCTCGCGCTTTTTCATTTCGATGTATATACGTGTAATAATCCTGATGAGAGCATAGAAATGTCATAGTATATGCACATATAATTGATAACAAAAATTCAACATACTTGCTTTGTATAACCAAACTCATTAAAGTTATTAAAAGGACAAAGCGAATCATTAGTTACTATTCAGCACAAATAAATTGTTAACTCCCTATGGAGTTCAAGTAATTGTTGTTTGTCCTACTTGGTTGTCGACATGGTATAGTTCTCCTTGGTATTATGTTCTTACAAAGAAATTAAAGCCGCATCAGATAAACTTTTTTCATTTCGCGGATACCCTTTCTCGAGAATTCTAAAGAAGCGCTTCGATCTCGGAGCAAAGTAACTGAATTTAGTCGTTCGTTTCCGCTTCTATCTTGTGGTATCAGTAAGTTTTGGGACAATTCTTTCTTGAAATGTCACTACAATTAAATACTTACCGCGTAACAGCCATTATCAAGACGATTGTCTTTCCTAGAGGTTAAATAAGAATGTCATGGAAAGCACTGGAAATGTTGCAAACTAAAGCTAAAGCGTTTCTTTTTATTACAGCATCGGCATACAGATTATGAAGAGGTTTTAAAGAGATAGAATATAACTGATGCTTATGCTAATTGTATCCTATTAGCTTAAAAATTTAATGTTTTTAATGTTATGTGTTGCGTCTTTGGACACATATAAAAAAGAAATTCATATTTATTTTCGAAATATGAAAATAACAGCAGGTAAATACTGAGCTTCAATTGATGAATGTTTCTTTGCCGTTCTTGGAAGAATTTTGAAATTTGTTTTCTTGGTGGTAGTTGCTTCGTTTATTTTTTCGTTTTAAAAGTTATCAATAACATAGAATTAAACAGCAACTTTGTGTTTTGATAATAATAATAATAATATTGCCTTTTATTTTCCATATCAAATTATAGGGATACAAATATTATATACAATGCCAACACAAGTTATACAATTTATTGATTTGCACATATGCACATACACAGCATTCCTATGAACCATACTTAACTAATTGTACAGTGTCCGTGTTGCCTTGAGTAATAGACGAGAGAAATTCTTTTTAAAATTGGAGATAGATGTAGCAAATTGTATTTTATTTTTATTGTCTTCTTCAGAACATAAATGTTTTCTTTTTTTGTATTTCTTTTAATTTGTTATATTAATAAGATTTGCTAATGATATCTTAATTGATATGTTTTTTTTTCTTGTTTACTAAATAATTAACATGCCATCAGTTTTTCCAGATTTTATTAATGTAACAAATTAAAAGAAATATGGGAAAAGAAAATAAATTCGTTGTCGAAACATAAAGTTACTTTTTAATTTTATGCAGTTGATAATTTTTTAATAAACAGACGAATGAAACTGTGTAAAATATCCTCCTAGTACTAAAATGAAAAACAAAAGAGATCGAGTTAATTTACATTGGATAACTGAAACTGTAATAACATCGTTATTAGAGCAGCTATATATTGAGAGAGGCGAAATATGAAAAATATGTAATTTATTTCTCTCAACGGATTGGTACGATCAGAAAAGGTTGTGCATCGTATTTTATCTTTTTGTTCCAAAACCCGCTCTTTTTATTAGACATGCTGTATATTTTCATATCTATAAATTGACAGAGAATTACATTTCAAATAAATTATATCGCTAAGGGCCCAAAATGAAAGAGGAAAGAGATTTAATAAATTTCCCGTTGAAAGATGTAAATGAAAGTAGGCAGGCGTTGACCTTTTGCAAATCTCGTTTAGCTTACATTAGCTTTCAAAACGTGCGTTCAGTATCAGTGAAGTGTTGTGAAAAGCATTAAAGAAAAATCGGTCTCATTGAAATTGTTGTGAGCTAACTGAATATAACAGCATCGTTAGAAGCAAGATGAATTTAAATTTATAGAGTTTATTTGAATCGTTTACAATATTAGAAAAACCTAGATACAAACAATAATCCTTATAGCTGCTTTATGAGGATGATACATTAACATTTTTTGATCCTGTTCCATATTCAATATCATTTAAATTGGAAATTACTAAAACAATTGCACAGGTTGGAGCACTACGGAATTACAATACAGATCTCTCATCTTGCCAGATTCATCTGCACGCAATTAACTAACAGTAGAGACTTCAAAATTCGTATGTAAATAGCTAGAAATATAAAGCAAATGTATGATTCAACAGCAATAGATAAGATTTTCTTTTTATTGCTAGTTAAATAATTTACCAATGAGTATTTTCGAATTAAAAAGAAAAACAGTCAAGGATTTTCTTTAGATGTGGTGTAAACATAGACACATAATATCTTGGCTGCTTGGTGGATTAGCAATTTAGTGGTTTGAAATATTGAATTAAGTTGTAATTTAATAGTTTCACAGTGCCTGGATGAATCCAATTCAAACCATTAAATTTGCTGTAAAAAAATGAAAAAATTTTTAGGTATTTTAGTTCAGGGATTTGAAATTAAATTAATAACAAGTCAGTTTACAGAATGCTAATAAATAGAAACAGATTTTTTAAAACAAAATGGCTTGTTTTAAGTTCTTTGTCTATTGTTTGTCTTTTATGTGCCCGATTTTGGGTATCCGGTTCCGGGCATCCGATTTTAGACACCTGGTTCTAGAACCGGCTTTGGGAATGTTAATTATAAGAGTACTTTCTCACGTTACATTAGGTCTTACAATCAGTCAACCATGATATTTACTTGGCCTTAAGTTGTAAATAGAAATTAATATTCTTTAGATTTCATCATAGCGGCGTGTACGGTCGTTTTGTAAACGAGTGTCCTACGTATCTCAGCCCATTTCCAAAGCATAATATTTCTTTGATCTCCCATATGCAATTTTAGGAAGTAAGCGATTTGACTCTTACATTTACGAGTGATAGATGCACACATAGAATTATGGCTGGCTCAAAGAAATATATCTGATTCTATACACCATACATGAGCCTGTTTTCATTTAATTCTATAAAAGCTTTTGATTTCTTGTCACAAATGTATAAGTAATAATGTATAAATGTAATAAGCAGTACAGACTCTTGATAGATGTAAGTAGTTGATTTTCCATTTATTTATTTAGTTTAAGTTGCGCAAAAGATATTAATTTATTAAGTAATAATGTCCATATAAGGTAAATTTAGAATTTGTGTCAATTAAAAATGAAATTAATTGTGGAACCAACTCGAATACCTTTGATAATTCATTACGCGCGTTGGTATTAATGTGTTGCGTCCATTATTTTATAGACATTTACTGTAACAAATTATTGAAATGAAATTTAACATTATCTGCAACGCCTGAAATGTATATTTCGAAATGGCAAATCCATAAATTACTACCCTTCGCACGCAACGTTCGCGTATAAGTGGAAACTAATGATCTTGTTGACCGGACTCCCGTAAAATACATTAATTAATTTGGTATACGTTTTACATCTTTTTCTAGAGCTAGCACTGTTTTCATATTCGCATATTAACTATACTTGCAACAGCCAATTTGTCATTCTCCGATCAGCTGTTTACACTATAATATTTAATGTACACTCTATATAGGGGGTTCCTAAAGTGTCCCTCCCACTACTAACTTTTGCAAGACAGAAGCTAGCGCTTTGAGAAAAAATAGGTCAATCAAATCAATTTTTTGTGATATAACTTTTGGGACTATCTGCAGTTTTGGAATACGATGATAAATCCAGTGGTGCCCGTTATGTTTATAGTTTGGTTTAAGAAATATCATGAAATACAGCAAGGAAGCTTCTGCTTTTGTTGTTATGTAAACCTGACTAAAAATATATACAGTCTATCCCATTGAAAAACGCAAATATGTATTTCACCGATCTACACGCATTTGTGATACTTATCACATTTTTATTAGAGAAAATACTACAACTTCTTGTTCAAATCTTTTTTTGTACCTACAACAGAAATAGAAATAAGTAGCGGTCAAAATAAAGTGAAAAACGAGTTACATACGAGGATAGCATGGGAAGTACATGTGTTTGAAGACAGATGGCGCTTTGAATTTTGCATTACTAACTACTAATATTCTTTAGTCGACGCCTGTCAAAATTTCGGAGAGATGCATCCAGTAGTATTTTTAAGAGCTGTTGAAAGTGAGCATGTTACTACCATCAGATACAGGTTTAATAAATTTATGAGCAGGAGGTAGCCCCATTGAAGTGATTACGATATGATTAATAAAGTTCATGATATCGTGTTAGTATACTGCCAGATGAAGTTTAGGGAGATTGTTAATATGGTGAACATCTCAATTTAAAGTGAGCAAAACATCCAAAAATTGAGTATGAGAAAGCTATAGGTGAGGCTCTCACGGTATAACTTCAAAGCAATATTTGGACAACGTTAACCGCAATACGAGCAATTGCAGGTGAGATATGGATACACTGTTACACGTAAGAAACAAAAAATCAGCTGGTAAAATGTTTTTTTCTCCCGGCGAATGTGCACCAAAGAAGGCATTGGCTGGAAAAGCGCTAGAATTGCGACGATTTCTTGAGATTCGTAAGACATAATCTTAATTGATCAAGACACAATTTTAATTGATTGAAAGGAAGGATAATCACACTGATTTAATGGACGGATTACGTTAGGCTGCACCTACGGACAAGATTCTGTACTATCATGATAACACTCCGGTCCACTTATCGGCAATTGCGACAGCAAGACTAATCCAGTTATGGCACGGATTGATGCCTCATCCCTCACATTCGCCAGATTTGGCTTCCTGGGCCTTATTTACTTTTACAATTGAAAAAATATCTGGAGGAAAACAGTTTATGTCAAACGAAGGAATCATTGCGGAGACAAATCTTGTTATTTGCAGGGTTTAAAATGGGGAATATTGCCGGACTAAGTTTATAAAGTTACAAGCAGAATATGTCGAGAAATAAATTTATTAAATACAAAACAATTGCGTTGCCTTTCCCGACAAAGGTAATTATCATACCATCATTGCCCAATGCAATTCAAATCGAATAGCGTAGAATCACGTAAGCGCCTAATGCATATCGCTTTGTTTATTTTTTCGAAAAAAAAAGGAAGAAAATCAATAGACATAAAATGATTATCCATTAAACTTGGTAAAGTTCTTGAATTACTGTTAGTGCACTAAAATTTCAGGCTATAAAATACCACTGTTAAAGGTCTACAACCAACTTGAATTAAGGAATTGCTTACAGTGCCATTAGCCAGTTTTATGTCTTACATTAATGTATGTCCAGTGGATGTAGTTTTTTCTTTTTTAACTAGTGGCATTTTCAGCTTTCCATTGTCCAAAAATGGAATGCTATGATTTGTAATAAATAAAACTTCTAGAATGATGAACTAATGTATCAATTAAATGTTATTAATACAGCGCATTACTTCGAAGAAAAACATATAAGTTAGAACGTTTTCTTTCGAATACAACTCAAGCTAAGAAACCTATTGTGAATTCTCAACCATGCCCAAGTACGATACACTTTTCATTGTAACAGCACTTAAGATTCTTACAATAAAATAGAGGATATACAGTGAGATTCTTCGTTATTGTTGATCTTACGAAATCAGCTCAATTGACGAGTTAGTAGTGTTCGTATTGCTCATTAATACACTGCCTGCAATTGAAAATGTACCACCCATAAATTGTTGGAGTATTCCATTAAATTTTTTTAAACGTATTTCTGAAAGTCAACTTGAACGATTGTTTATCATATTGCATTAGTCAAGTTTGTTGTTCGGTATTTACAAGAGCCTAGATTTTCCGCACATATTTTTGCAAGAACATCTGTTACAATCCGACAGTTGCAATCCAAAATTACGCTAGCCTATAGTACAAGATCCGGCAATAGAATTGAGTGAGCTTGAAAAGGTAATAATGTTTCTTTTAACAATTGACAAATAATATTATATCTTAGTGCTGAAAGTTTTTTTTGCGATGGCAAATTGGCCTATCAATCAACAGGCCTTTGTAGTAAAATTGCTTATTCTGACTTTGTATGACATCGTGACAACTTAAAGGCGTTTTCGTAATGAATATAATTTGCGACTAACAGGCCTATGTCCCATCAAGAAGCTCCGTTATGAGGTGCGAATGAGATTTCAATGAAATAGTGTACGTTCAATATTTCTCGGCCGTACTCGTACAATTCGTACACAGGCAAAAATCGAAAATATCACAATTCCAGTTGAACGTAGTCCATAACGTTCTGCAATACAGCATTCGATTGCACTGCAAATTTCAGAACGAAGCTTGCGACGTGTCTTCCATGTGAGATTTCGTCCGTATAAGATACAGATAGTTCAAAGATTGAATCCCATTCATAGAGTAAGTCGGTTAAATTTCTGCAGGCAATCTTTGGAAACAACTATGCAGAAATTCTTAATAAAATGATTGTATCTGACGAAGTTCACTTTCACCTCAGTAGGCACATACGTTAATAAGCAGAAGATAACGATGTGATGGAACCATATTTCTTTTAACACGTTGCAGCCAATTGAATTCGATATTTCGAAATGTTTAAAACATTTGTGATAGTGGAGCTCCAAAGGATGGATCAAAATGCAGTTTGCATTTTCGTTCAGGTAGACCATTGCATATCCAGAAAGATCGTTCGACTTCACCGTCCCGGATCTTTTTGTGTGGGGATTCCTAAAGTCTAACGTGTATTCGACCCGTCTCCAAACACTTTGCCAAAGCAAAGAGAGAATTTGCAAAGAGATAAATTCGAAATCTAGACGCGTTATGCTTACTTTTAGGAACAGATTGTAGCAATGCATAAAAGGAGGCGGTGGTCATCTTAGCGATGTTATTTTTTAAAACTAAAAATTTCTGGGGTTATGCTTTTAAATTTAATAATAATTGGTCGAAATATATTTTTTGTTTCTTTACAGTGACCTATTAAAAAGTATTCAATTCTATTGCCGGATCCTGTATAAAATACCTATTAGACAACATAGATGTACCACATAAACCACTGTAATTTTCTTATTATTCATTTTTGTTTTTCTATTAGATGCATATTAATCAATGGTTATTTCGTAGGACCAATAATGATAGGGATAGTAATACTAGCTCGTTAATTTGAATCGGCCTATATATTTCAGTGAGTCGATTTCAGTATGTTAAAATGCTCGTTTATCATAATACGTGTTTGTATGTATGGGTGTCCTTCTAGTCGATTATACCGCTAGTTCTAAGTGTTGCGACATCGCTTTTTCATCTAAAATTCTTACTAGGTATCACATAATTACATTTACGGAATTTCTGTTACGTCCCAAAATAGTTTACAACTTGAGATGGTATTCGTTCTCGTCAATGGATGCCAGATATTGGGAAGTGTTCAACTTGGCTTATTAGGAGATTTGAGGCCTAATTTGTCATTAAATTCCCTTTCCTAGAAACCATCCCGTTAAATATTCATGTCCGCCAGAACCCTAGATCACACCTAATAGAAATAGTTTAGTACATCGGTTACGTAGATCACCTTCGAAATTTTGGTGTTTAATTAGTTGATGTTTGGTAAATGAGGTATCATACATAATGATATTCTATATATTACATATATCTATTTTGCATGTTATAACATTAATAAAGGTTTACTAGATATCAAACCAGAAACGCTTATTTCAAGAAGACGAAACGCTATACCCGCCATAAGCACAATATATTGTTCTATTTGCACTAAACAACACAAGCGTGAATTTCGCCGAGACAATGCACAAAACGCGCATCTAGAATGGATGTGCTCATTGGTCCATATTTGCGAGAATCATTTCTGCAGAGAATAATAAATGGAAAAGTCGTTTCTGCATCCTTGCGCCGGAAAAGTTAAATGGGCAATTTGAAAGTTCGCGAAAAGTGTGTCGGTGTCAAAGGGAAATTCATGTTAACGTAGCAGTGATTTATACGATTTCAAAGCTCATAAATGCGGGCGAGCTAATTTTAATGTTGAGACCCTGCCAAATTTACGATTATGAATTCCTTCTCGAGTGCGGTAATTTTTGCACGAGTGAGATTGAAAGGTTCTCTGGATTGTATGATATTGAGTAGTAGATTTAATAAAGGCCGATTCGCGAATACGAACAAATTACTAACATTTTCGAAATACATTTCTCTTATAAAATGAAATTCTTCAAGGTACAAGGTTTTTACGAAATTAAATTTTAATAAACTTAAATTCATTCTTTTCGTACTGAAATAAGAAACAATAAAGCAACGACTTCGTCGGCTTTTTCATACTATGTGTAGCTTTCCAAAGCTGGTCGAATGTAGGTTGTTTGGTTTAACTATTCACTAGTTTATTAATTCATAATAATTACAGCAAAAGAACAATGCGTTAGTGTAGTACAGTGGTCTTATGTCTGTATGCGTGTATGAGGTAAGTATCGCATGTGTCTATTATGTGAATGTATACAACAGAAAGCTCTATATTTTAGATCAAGGATTCCTAATGGGGTCGGTATTGGTCTCTTAGGAGTCGGCATTTCACCCTTGGAGGTCGGTGAAGCTTTAGAAGGTGTCAATGATAATGAAGGGGTCTACATCTGAATAGGTACAAGTCATTGACCGGCATTCAACATTACACTGTACGATGTATAAAAGCGGGATCATTAGCGAGCGAAAGCAAGTTTAGTCAAGTAAATAACTTACTACGAAAAGCAAGAAACAAGTTGAATGTTCTTTGGCAATTTTAGGCCAAATATAAAGAAGCGTAGCGAAAGCGTAGCCAAAGATTATTTAAAAAATGCACAAAACTTTTGTGAAATAGTAATATTATATTTTTAGTCTAATTGTTATTTTAAGTAATTTACGTACGGTTATTTGTTGGAGGATTATGTACTGTACTGTCTACTATATAGGAAAACGCAGGAGGATCGATGAGGGAAACCCATCCTTTTAAAAGGGGTCGATGCAAGAAAATCTCTGATTTAAACCAGTATGTATTGACATGTGTGAAAAACGATGTACATTTTACAAAATATTTATTTATACATAGTAAGAAACTTTAAGATTACACAACACTAAAATAACACTAGTCGCAAGAATTGAACACTATTTTAGTATAATGCCTGGTGTAGAATTCTCATTCTCGACACACTGCACACGCATCCTTTGCTAGCGTGCCTCTCGAGTTCATCCTTTGCTTCTCCGTAATAAAATATTCAGCAGCACATTCATGAAAATTATTTTGTGCTTGATTCTAGTCCCTCGCATGCGTTGGTTGTAGCTGTTCTTAACATAGCGGAGTCGATGCAGTTAAACCGTGTGGATGGGAAGATGTCGTCGCGTTGATATAATTCCTCATTTAATACCGTGTACTGATTGTTTCTTCTGTATAAGTAAAAGATTCATGAGATCGATTAATATATATCTTCGTATTGTGGTCCGTTGGAAATAATATTTGTATCAATTTCATTGTCTATTTTCTTTCGTCCGTCGTTTCCGGGGGCTTGCGTTTAAACTGGTGTGACTTGGCATGTGTTTAGAAATTGCAAATATGGCGTCAAGAAGTTTTTTTTTTTGAGTTTGCCGTTCAATTTTAACTACAGATATTTGGCTCCTGATTGGTAAATTCGTTATTTATTTCATTTTTAGAGAATCCATCATTAGGAAAATTGTAAATGAAGTTTGCGAGAGAATCAATAAAATTGTCCATAAAACGGCCAATTTTTGGGAAATGCTCAAATACATCAAAGGAATCCAATGATTTGTGGCGCTTACCTCATTGTATTAGAGCGATTGATGGAATGTGCTTTCCATCCTATAAGAAAACCTATAAATTCTAGATCGGCTTTTTTAATTGTAAACAATACTTCTCGATTGTTTTAGTGATATATTCAGATGCGGAGAGTTTTATTATCACTACCAACGTCGGTGACTATGAGAGAAATACCAATTCAAGGGTGTTCAAGAACTCGCAATTAAGCATAGCATTATTAAACAAAAACACATTTAATATTTTCCAGCCAATACCACCCTACCAGGTGAAAAGGAGTTCGGCCGTGCCATTCCTTAATAATTCTCAGTAGGTGAAGCATTTCCTTTTCGTTCGACCATAATAAGACCAAATAATTAACGAGGCTTAAATAAAAATTACTAATTTTTTATCTATCGACTGTCTCGAGGAAGAAAGATAGTTGAGTGCACTTTTGTAATGTTGGCGCCCAAATTTGGCGTATTTGGAAACCTATGTTCAGTTAACAATGCTAAAAGTATAGCTAAGAGCGCTTGTGTACTGCATAATTTTATAAAATAACATGTACCAAGGTATATACAGTCATGCGTACAGTTATATTGCTTCAAACAACGCCATTCAACCATGGAATGCAAGCAAACGGAGTCATTGATATAAAGGAATATTTATGTAGTTATTTTTAAACCTTACTTGTACCTTACCAATATACTCAATATACTTAACAAGTTAGTTAAATTAGTTAAATTGTTAAATTGGCTCAATATCGGTGCATACCCGCTCCGATACGTTTGTGTTACTATAATTATATCGTTATAATTCATGTAGGGTTTGTTGACGTGCAGACGCAAAGATTGCATTGGCTTATTTACTGGATGCTTGCGTTTCAATTTATCGTATATGTTGTAAAAAAACATTTGGTGACATCTGCATGTGTCTATTGAAATAAATAATCTCGCTATGAGTACCACATTTGCGGTACGAACAGCACGTTGTAGGAATCTTTGGTGTGCAGAGGGCTTTAAAATATTCTGAAACGCTTCTTCAAAGAGCATTGCGTTCATTCTCGCGTAATGGCATTCGTAAGGAGCAACCGCTGGCGTTTTCAGTATTTAGAATTCGTAAAAACATAGAAATATGTAACATGTAAGTCGAATGCCAAGGAAAACATTTTGAATGAAAATAGTGGGTAACTGATAACTTTGTACAGCTACCTCTATATATGATAGCCTTTAATGCAAATATTGTGTACACTCGCCGACAAGTAAAATGGTTGCTCATTCGAGTACCTAATTGCAGATTACCACTCGTTACCAATATATAATGAGCTGCTTGTCGCCGAGTTGATACCAAATATAATCAATTAGTAACTGTGTATACGATGGTGTATTACTTTTCTTACATTAAAAGTGATCCATCTAAAGTGTATAGTTTAGATTATATTTAACACTAGGAAGTGGCATTGATTCTGCACTATTCTACACTAAGTACACCCATGCGCGACACGGACGAGAGTATCTAATCAAAGATACTCTAATCACTGAAAATGTCGAAATTAATTGCTATATCGACCTCTACAGAAGTGAGCAGTTAGAGATCAGTATAGCAATTAATTTTGACATTTTCAGTGATTGGAGTATCTTTGATTAAATATTCTCATCAAAACATTTTAGTTCTATCTTCGTATATATGCGACTACTTCAATTAAAGCTACCGTTTTCCGCGCGGGTGTACCGATTAGCTGCAATACAGCGAAATGCTCGTCTGTACATAGCGGTTGTTGGAAGCTGGTTCATTATTATATAATTCCTGTAATAAAACCATTTAGAAAGAATGTAATGGGATGAATTAAACATGGCAAGTATTTCAATGGCCACTTTGTAAATGCAAGAGAATTTTCGATGTAGAACTTCAAGAAACATTCAATCCAATAAAATTAGAATCACCACTTTAGCGTGTAAGGTGTTTAGGAAATCAACCGTTAAAGCAACGGCAGCAAAAATATTAAATTTTGTAAATTATATGAAAAATTAAAGAAAGGCATCCAAAGATATAACAGCCTACAGATTGTTCAGCATTTACTAACGAATATTTTTCAGTTAGGAAAAGGATTACACCGCATATGGTTCAGTGGTGACAAATATATACCTCTTTAAAATGGTTCCTGAGAATAGAAGAATCATCTTGCAATCTTTATTACCAAATACTATAGAATGTTTATTTAAGTCTTTGGTTACCCTATCTAAGAATTTAAATGTCCCGTAGTGAATAATATAAACTTTTAGTTCTTTTAATTAGCTGCAAAAAATTCGTCAGAAGTTTAATAATTTCGTTTATCGCAAATGTAACCTAATTAAATTAATTTTTACGGGTGATTTAGTACGAGTTAAAGTTGATGAAAATGCATCCACCCGCCGCCGATAGACTGCATCCGGCACGGATATTATAATTAAACTTCTTAAAAGGTTTAATTCCGCGTTTTTGTTCTTAGTTCTGGCACCATTAAATTTAGAGATTTTATTATTTAACGGGAGAAGAGAACTTACAGTCTGTTAGCATATCCTTTATAATTCAGTCGTTATTTATTATTAAAGTATGGAACATATCTAACAGTGCCTGCGGTAGGAGAGATCCTATTGTTCGCAACTGATTCCACAGTACTAAGAAAGGAGGAATAATTGAAGAAGATTACATTTCCCATTGGAGTAAGTCGTAACGTTAACATAGAAATTATTATTGAATTTACGTTGTAGTGAAACCTTGTATCTAGCAGTTCGTCAGCTCACTGCTTGAAATAATACAAAAATTAATGGAAATAGAACATGAAACATGAATTTATTGTTTGAGATCCACATTTATAATATTTATTTTATTTTCGTTTCTCATGTTAATATCCGCATTTATTTTAATATCAATTTTTTATTAATTCTTTACCCTGGGTGCAGCGCACCGATGAATATCTTCATTTAATGGAAGAATGTTTCTTAAAAATTAGGTATGCCGCCATTTTACAAGGATTTTTGACTGTCGTTCTAAGAGGAGTCGAAGTCATTAATGTTCTACATGTTTCTTAATGGAAAGAAAAGAAGATATTGCAAAGTAAATTAAATAAACATTAAATACACAATTTTATAACGCTTCAACACTTGAAACTGCTTTGAAAATTATTATTATTTAATTTACCCTCTTTTTAGCGTCTTTTCGCTCCTTTGTTGTAACAAAGCATTTGTCAAATATAAATCGCCGTCAATGTACATGTTTCATATACATCTTATATATTTGCAATTGAAAATTTCAATTTAATAATAATTATATAATTATATAATTAATAATATATTATAGCCTGTTGAATAAATGTTTAATGAACCGAGAGAGATTGGTAAATATCGCCAACTATTAAACATGGAAATCTCCTACTGCACTTGGCTACTTATTATAAAGTAATATTTAATTTGTGAATAAATTGTAAAGATGCAATAGAATCTGATTTATGTGTATTGTATGAGAAAATTACATTAAAAACGAACATTAAAGGCCTCAGGAAATGAGAACGGAAGCGGGTAATATAGTCATTACTTGGAGATTATCGTCGGCTGGAGATGTATTTACCTAATTAAGTCTCAGACCCAGAGAGAGAGAAAAAGGAACTTGGCAATTATGAAGACCGCCGGAGAATTGAAAATGTTAGAAAAAGGATCACTCTGACATAGGTTGCCAGATCGCGCTTGGCTGAACGCTTTTCATCGTGGCGCTAATGACAGCGCTTATACATGTTGTATTTTTAATATCGGTCGATTTTGGTATCGTGTGGTGATATTCTTTTCTCCTAGGGTCTTTTTCAGCCTGTCGGTGACTCCGGCTATGTACGGAAGGTATGTGTATCTTGCTGGTTGTTGTCTGTCTACGTGCTTTTTCTGCTCTCGTGGTTTCCTTATATCTTTCCTACTGCAGCCGTTATTCTGCAAAGCGTTTTTGACGTGTTGTATTTCACTATCTCTGTGATGTTAGTTGTTGATTTTCTCTGCTCTTCTTAACAACACGGCGTGTGGAAAAAACTGCATCGGTCAAACAGGACGCAGTATTCAGTGCAAAGTGAAAGAACACGAGAGAGACGCACGCCTTAAGCACATTGAATACCTGCGGTGGTTTCCTTGTTGGTACAAGGAGACCACCGCATAACCTACAGCAACTACCACAACACTACTACCCGAGGATAATACGCGAATCGATAGAAATAATGAAGAATACCAGCAACTTCAATCGCGAAGACGGATACAAAATCAGGAACACATGCAAGTTAGCACTGGGGAGTCGTCATACAGGGAACGACGCGGTTCAGCCGAACGGTCATGGATCAACCAAGCGGAACGGTTATGGATCAGCGTGGGGTATATAACGAGGAACAAGAAACAACAACACCAGTCTTTAGAAATCTCCTGAAGATCAGCCAAACGTCAAGTCAAACATCAAGTACGTGACAACACCTGAAAGACATTTCTACTATAGATTACGGTCGTGAAAGCCTACACTCAACTAGTGTTTGTTCCTTTTCTATAGATGTCTGTTTCCAGGTTTTTTGTTGCTTCTAAGTACTAAACTATCCAGCAACGGAAGTTGCAAGTGTGCATCAGACAATATTAAAATTTCCCTATCTTTTAATTCAATAGTATTCATCTCATTTACAAAATCTAGCGAATCTTCTACTTCTAGACTATCAACTTTGACGAGTAAATTTTTGTATTCGTTTACTAACCATCTGGACAATTTGTACGTAGATGAATCTATGCCTGAAACTATTGGTCTCATAGCTTTACCCAGTTTGTTTATTACGAATATCTTTCTGTCTTCATCGTTTCATGAAAAAATAATGGATCAATAATTCTTGTCCGTGACGCTGGTATCCGAACACCAATCTTATCAGAATGCAATGATTTTTGTATCATGATATAACGGATATGGATTATATACGCATGTATTTCACTCTCACAAATTGATCAATGTGCTTGAGTTCTTGCGTATCACGAATTTTATATGGATTTTTTAGACCTTTATTAATAATACGCTTATAAGCACCACCTTCTCAAATCTGTAATAATTTTGGCAGTTCTTTTGTTGAGTGTACCACTGCCGGGTTTGCTACTTACTATACACCAGTGACACGAAATTTAGTAACGCAGCAAATACAAATCACAATACGATATTACAAAATAAAACAAATTCAATTAATTTCGATAAGGTTTTTCTATGATCACATTGTACAAGGTACCATAACTCAACGTAATGATTTCTTTAACCTACAAACTTTCCTCAGAAATATTTTCATCAAAAACATTTCCGTAGAATCATTTCGCTTTATCCCTACCACTCGAACAATTCTTTGCCATTAAAGCAAAAATTAATTATAAATATCTGACCTCCAATCTAAAGAAATTCCTCGTAATTGTTATCGTTGTGCTCCATTAAGACGGATTTATTTCCTGACTTATAAATTTCTTCTCGGTTAACTTCGATAATGTAGACAATATTTCCTAAACTGTATTTCCACGACTTCTTAATATACTTGTATTTACATTCCCTTAGGTTATGTCGTCAGCATCTTATAGCTTACTTCTCTTGCTGCCATACTATATTGAACCGTTAGCAATTCTTTAATAATACGTAGCGCTACACGTTTATGTTACGTAACAATAAAGAAGACGAAACAGAAATAATATGCATACAGATATATGCACCCATGTAGGAACGTATAAACACATAAACATACTTCGCCAGCGGAACAATTTCGGTGTATAAACCTCAGTGGCATTTCTATAGGTAAAGCAATAAACTATATATTTCTAAGTTTAAAACACAACGAAATTCTTACGTGCTTGGAAATATTGCTTTGTCTTGCCTGCTCCAAGTAGTTTACGAGAATTCTATGGAATAATTCATTACCTCTTTACCTACCTCCGTTACCTTTAAGTAATTTGATTTTTCACATATTTACATATAAAAGGATCCAATCAAAGACACTAACACTGAAAATGTCGAAAATAATAGCTATATCGACCTCTACACAAGTGAGCTGTTGGTAATGCCCCATGATCCGCGAGGATAGCAGGCTTCGATTAGCGGCATCATATCAGCGCATTTACACATGGTGGTAATTCAAATTTTATTCGAATGAGTATTTTTTAGTGTTTTTTATGATAACGAGATTCGCTTTTTCGTTGTCGTTAATGGAAAAACCTAATGTAAGTAATTAAAGATAAGGGCAAATGTGCTAATGAGATATTTTTGTGTTAGAATGTAGTAAACATTTTTTTTTTATTAATGTAAATATTTAAGGGATCTTTTTATTTATTTTAATTATAAATGGATTCATATTTAAGTTTATTTTTCTTCTTTTTGGATACTACAGTTAAAATTAGTACGCATGGTGAATAGAAGAGAGAACAAATGTATACTTACAATCAAATATACCCGGGGATTATTAATACAATTAAAATTAATACATACAACTGTGCGCACTTCAACAAAGTACTAGTCAATTAATTAAGAATAACTGTATAAAAATTAAATTTAATTACGTCCGAGAAACCAAGAAGAAATGATTTTTAATAACACGTCGCATTTTTAACACGCGATCATACACGATGAAAAGGTTGTACATTTATAGAACTAACTAGATACATCAGTATCAGTATTTTCCATTACTTTAGAGGAAAACGACAGCGAGAAGAACTTATTCGTAGCTAATGCCAACAATTATAGATTGGATGTACAGTTTTTGGCAAATACAAATTCTAGATTAGATTTAATTATTCTTTAGGCCTATTCCACAAAGTGATTCTTCTGTAATATTAGCAGGAGCCATATAATAATGGATTTTTACTTGGTGTCACTTTTAGGGTTGCTCTGAAAATGAAAATGAATCCGCTAATTTAAAGCAATATTAATGGGTAGTTTTTATCAACTTCCAGAAGAAGCACTTGCAGTTTTTAGAGGAATATACTTTCCGACAAAGTTGTCTCGTTTACAAAATTTTAAAAGTTAAAATATCTTGTTAGATTACCTTGTATAGTTTAGCGAAAGCTCGGTTTATAACATCACAGCTTTCTAAGCAAAACATATTTAGAGATGTATTTTTCTATATTTCTTTTTCCTTTAATAGAACAAACCCCGGAATTAGTAGCGATGAATAACAACATTTCATTGAATATGGTAATAAGTAATTTATCAAAAGCTGGCGCACTACTGTGAAAATTTGACGTGCAACTACCATAATAAAAAAAAGGATTATCGCGAAAGATCTTTATTGATATTCTCATTGTGTATCCGGCCACGAAATAGAGGTTCATTCGTCGAAAATAATAGCCCAATTTCAGACGATGTAAGCCAAATTTCTTAAATTAATCCCATTATCTACGACCAAGCGATCGATTTTTGTCATTGTTGTATGTTTCCAACGCGAGTAAATATATTTGATGAGATGAAATATTCTTCGTACGTGTAGCGTATATAATTGAAATAATACGTTTACATCGCTGAATATGCGGTTGTGTTTCGCCGAGAACCTACAAAATTCAGTTATAAATGTGCATTTAGCGGTAGCGAATGAGTTTAGTATGCACTTGCGGGAATTGTTTCTATAATTGCAATTAGGTTTAGCAAGCAGACGCTTCAACTGTAGGAGAAATAATACACCGGAATCACACTTACTAACGCATGCAATTATTAGGAAATACGTAGGGAAATGTAAATTAAAATTATATTTGAATTTCATTGCGGAGAGCAAATATCATTATGTCGCTTTGATAAATGCCGTGATGCTTTTTTGTATCTATTTTATAGATATTTTTCCGTTGTATAGATATATCTCATGTAGACTCAAATACTTAATGCAGCCGCTTGATACTTGCTTATTTTTAAGACTCTGATCATAGCGACTCATAGTGTATAGTTTTTAGTTGTTATTGAATTGAATGGAATGAATTCTAAAGATTTATTCTTTTCAAAATTCTTCATCATTATCCTCCTTTACCTGAAGATGTAGTCAATAGTTTTGTAGTTGTACGGTTCTTGAAGATTTTACAGCGAAAATGTTCTTCCTACAGTATCGGGAATAGTTTTAGAAAATCCTAAAATTTTTCAAAACAGAGTCCCATTCACGCATGTAATTTGCTCTATTGTCGCAATGCAGGTAACGTAGCTTAGAATCAAATATACATACGTCTATCTGTTAGAAAGAATAATGATGGCCTCAATATGATGATCATCTGTTTTATATTTTTATTAAAAGATGCAATTTTAAAAATAGCGTACGTAGGTGAATTATTGAATTGTTTCACAATTATGATAAATTGCTTGAAATATCAAGTAAATTTCACTGTTGAGTAAATAATTTCGTGGTAAAGGAAACAATTTTTTTTGCCCTTAACCTACATACATTTATATTTGCTAATTGAACTGAACTATTTATTTGGCTACACGGCGTATTTTCATATTAAATGCGTTTGTGCGTTATATTTTTACAATTCTAACACATCCGTGCACCTATTTGCGCAAACATACCAATAAAACCATATTCACTCATTCGTTCACAAAGTACGCATGCACACCACAAAAATAAATTACGTCGATAAATTACGCATATGTATTTACATTTTGATGTTGATTAGGTTAGATATTGCACTTGATCAAGACAAAAAAAAACATTGTTACAGCATTAATTACAGTTTATAATAAATGTTTAATTAAATATTTCTGTTTGGTGGATCTATTATTTTGTGGAATATTTTTTTAAATACCTACTAAACTGCGAAAATATCAAACAGTGACTTTATTATCCTTTCTTTTAATACAGTAACGCTTACAGGTTTGACATTTCTTTGTTAAAGGAAATTTATGAAAGGGCAATATTTTCTACTGTAAAAATATTGCCGGATATTTTTTTTTTATTATGCTGTAATTTATTTTGGGTAAGGATAAGTAAATAGTATTGCACCAAGTGGCATTATATAGAAATAGCTCAACGTTTAAATTTGACGTTTAGTGGGGCATTATGTTGCATAATCGCTCGGATGATGATACAAATCAAAAATGACCATTTTTGAAAAAACCATTTTGGAAAAAACTACACGACATTTTAACAATGTATGATTTGTCATATTTCTAAATGAATTAAATCAATTTCAGCATACCCGGAAGTATCCCTAGATACTCTTTCGGCAGTTTAAATTGGAAATCAATGCCGAATATTAACGTTTTTGCAAGAATTGATTTGAAAAGAGAAAACTAACTTCATATTGTGACGTTTCAATATGTTGCGATTATGCGTTTTCAAATCTTTAGAGTATCCAACTTGACTCTTACTTCGTTGAGTAATAGAAGCAGCCAAACATGTGATAAGACGATCTAAACTGAGAAATTGTAAGCGTGGAAAAAATTTAACTTTTAGACGGAAGGAATCGGGAAAACAGTATTTTAATAGAGGTGCAGTCATGTAGTGATAGGTAAATATGTCAGCACAAATTTGAAATCAAAACTAAAAATCTAAAAAAAAATAGCTAATAGTGTAGTAGTGTAGTAATACAGTGAACGTTGGAAATTCTCTCCGTCTCCAATTGTTTGCAAAAGTTGTGCTGCACTTTTCTTAGTACACTCAGTGTTGGACTGCCGCAATGTTTACGTTTTCCTTAACTTCATGCGTAGATCATAGGTATAAATTATTTTTTGAAGTTCATTGCGTAAGTAGTTATTTAGACCTAAACTTTTGAATCAACAATTGAGAGCAGGAGTCAGTATATTTTGTTTACTGTTGTCATGGTAGCCAGACAATGCTAACACTGGAAATCACTTACATACAATATCATCCTTGAAAGTTTGGCCAAGGGAGAACGTTTTACAATGTCCAAATTTAATAAGTTTTGTTGCATTCAACGATCTTAATTATTGCACCTGCAACCTAAATAACCAAAATATTATGAACAAGAATTACATATTTCATAACGCTGAATACCCAAATGCATTCTATGCAATTTATTTATTAGTCAGGTATTATCGATGGGATCAAGCAGGTAAAGATTTGATGGCATCCCTTCTCTCTCTCTCTCTCTTAAGAGCTACAAATTGCACAAAGCTCCACAAGGAGTACAGGTCACTTGTTTAAGATTACATATAAAAGGTGCTGTCTAGGATTAGTCATTATATTAAAAAAACACTGGTGCTCTGCATGCCCTTAACCATATTAAAAGAAGATTTGTGGCAGAGCATTCGCACTGAAACGGAGCAAATTAATCTAGATAGTATTGAGCGTAGCACAAAATAAATTTACACGTGTGAGTCAGTTCTACTTAGTTGGAGGAAACCATTTGAATATTTATTTTAAATCTCGTTACTATTTTTTTTTTCTAAAAGAAGTTAGTTGTGGCGTAAGGTATGAATAGATATTGTTTGTCCATCATTTAAGCAATAAGGAAGACTTTATATGCGCTTCTGTAAACTCTGTCTCTATATGTACTTCAAGATTTTAAATTTTATTCACATGTTTGTAAAATTAAGTTAAAGGATGCTTTGCTACAACAAGTAAGTAACTACTTGTACCAAGAAAACAATTCCTTGTTTTTACAAAAATCTAATTCGTTAAATATGTTTATACCCCAACAAATTTGTCATTCATTTAAGTTGGGCGAAATAATATTGGGTTTAAATAGTGTTTCTAGAAGTCAATGTATGTATGTGTTCACATCTCAGTAGATATCAATTTTACATTACAAACAAAATTCACGAGATTGACGTCATAGTTAATAAATTGAGGGTTTTCATTAAATTCTGCCAGGCTAGTAGTTAGAAAGAATAATTAGAAGGGATACTCTGGTTTTAGCTTAAACCTGTTACCAGACCCAAGGTAAATCTGTGTGCAATTAAACATTCGACACAACGTAATTAACGATACAAGGCAGAATAAATTGTAAATATCGATTTGCCTGTCTCGTTCTACGCAAATAGGGAACCATTAGTGAACCACCCGTGGAGAGTGAGATTGCTTGCGTTTAGGATATATATTTAACAAGTTTAAAGCAAACATACAGAAAGTGCAATTTCAAATTGAGATTAGAAAATAAATATTTGAATAGGTGTGAACTTACCTAATTATTATTGGAAAAATGCCAGAAGCAGTTTGTTCTGTAACAAAACAAACACAGATCACTTATGTATCAATCAAAAATACCGAATAATCAGTTTTATACGCTGTGGCATACCAAATACTATTTATTTTAAATAAAAAAGTTTAGTAATTGTAAGTATCCAGATAGAAATATTAGCCAATCCGCGGTGAGTAAAATCGAAATATAATTTGGGGAAACTAGACATGTCAAACACACTTCAAATGGAGGGGTCCTCATGGTGCATCTTAATCAATTGCAGCAGACAACGAAGCTTCTCAGTGATCAACATTAAATGTATTGAAAACAGAAAAATATCGTCTTTACGAAATACAATTGAAACATATACTTCACGCCCTCGTAGAGCGTGAGCAGCGATTGCTGACAATAGAATCATTGGTCCTTCCTTCTTTGACGAAACTCTCACATGATAGCGTTCCGGATTGTTATACATCAATCTGCTTTAATTTTTCAAATTGTAGACGATGTTTACTTAGCAAATGGCGATATTTGGTTTCAACAAAATGGTGCACCTTTGCACTTTGGACGTCCTGTTAATGAGTTTTTAAATAATTGCTTTCCTGGGAGGCGGATCGATAGACGACGACCAATAGAGTCGTCCCCCAGATCACCAGATCTTACGCCCCTTGATTTTTTCTTACGTGGGTATTTAAAATTAAAAATGACCACAAATTCTACGATTCTAAAGATGCGAATGCGTTTTGTTATTAATTTACCACTCTTTTAATGACATTTATTTGAAGATGTTGTTATGTGAGGTATCGACGTTTTGATGGTACTACTTAGGCAATTCAATGATGCATCAAAATAAAGACAAAACAGAGTCATCCTTTGAAAATTGTCAATGACGTAATTACTTGAAAACCAGGAGTGGAGGAATCTTAAAATTGATGCAGTGAGTTTATTTCTAGGACATAAAATAAATTTTTCTGCGCATTTCCTCGAAAAGCAAATTGCTTCAAATTTAATAAATTTATTCCATAATTTTACCGCGCAATGTGTAATACTAGTTTCTACTATAGCTGGAAGGGAAAATTAAGATTTAGCACTACTTTGCTAGGAAATTTCGTCAGTTACGCTACTCAATAGTAAATTTATTGAATTCGTAACTTCTGCTGTATCGTCGTCATTGTCCAACGGTTGGTTTGTTAGAAGAAAATAAGACCGAAGAGAAAAACCACAATTTTGTATTTTGAATTAATTCATAATCATCGTAATGCTTTCTCTAATCAAGAAAAAAAAAAACAGTATTGATTTTCGACGGAAAGTATTTTCCAAATATGGATGTCTTCTGAGGATTTTGGTTTTAATATGTAAAGTCGAATCATGCTTCACAGGTGTTGGTAGTGGTCGTTCGAGTGTATGATTCGTAATATATACGCAAGCGACCTTATTGCAGTAGTAATGCATTGAGTATGTGTTTGGCAGCTGGTTGGAATGCAGACGAGCATAGCGAAGTGCTGCATCTACGTTGTACGTAATAAAATATCATCGATAAGTGGATCAAGGAAACGACCATTGTCAGATAAAGTGAATGAGTTAAAGATTTCCTGGAATTAATATACGATGGCACAAAAATAAAATGTTTAATTTGCGATATATTTCTGATGTGTTGGTCAGAAACATATTGCTAAGATCGCGTGGGAAGTGCAAAGCATAATAATAATAAAACAGGTACATATCGGGAAGGGTTTATCCATGATTTATGTGTAACTACGATTGTGTATAATCTGCCCCTTACTTTGTTAAGCAACGAATTATTTATTTAATTTTGGAAGAAATACGCCAATCCTACATTATCGATTTTATTTATACATACAACGTTTCTATAAATAATATGTACTATTATTTTACGTATGTTTATGCATATTGCTTTAATAACAAAAAACCAAACGCACGTTTCATTCTTTCAGATAGAATAAATCTCTCTACTTCAGACTTACATCTGTAACAAGGTCGTCTCGCGTCCCCACTCAGCGCACAGTCTAACATGTGAAGCATAAATTTGCACAAATATTATTACGAATCACACACCCGAACGACCACTCCCATACAGACGCCTGTAGAGCGCACAGAAAGTGGCGAACTGTAAGCTTCACTTGTTGGTTGTGACAATAAACTCTTTTTTATACTTGAACATAGCTCCGTAATTTTGTTATTTTTTGAATAAACAAAAACAATTGCTGATAAATATTGAACGAAACCTACAATATAGAAATGTAAACAAGTAACGAGATAATAAAATAACGCTTTACATTTATTGGTTTGAGGCTGTTACAATAATTTATCGTGTAGAATAAAATTGTTTGTTTAAAATATTGTACATTAATTCAATCAATCGTAAAGCCTTTAAATTGTAAGCTATTTTAAATTATATCGAAATTCGCTATTGATTGAAAATATTTGTAATACTTCGCCTACGTTAAAAGTTTTCACCGTAATCCCAAAACGTTACGGTTCAATTTTGTATCTGCATGTTTTCGAGTTTATAATGTTCCAGGAACAGCATAAGTACCGTAAAACGAGAGAACCAAAGGAATTTCTCTTCTAATTTATAATATATATAGTTGTTTAATCTACAGCATACCCCGGAGTAGAAGATTTTTGGAATTCATATCTTTGGGAAAAAGGTAAGGCAAATTACATTCGTATTTAGATTTCTAATAATATCGTGAATAACAGCAGTCGGGGGTAACTATTCATACTTTACTTTAAGTTAAAATCAAAACTGGTATCAGTATTTGCAACTTCCTTTGCTTTTATTTTTTGGATATTGCGATATGTTAATAAAGAATTGTTCATTAGTTAAATAGAATTGTTTCTGTTTTACTTCTTTCAAGCTTTTATTTAGCTTGTATAACCGATTTATTAAAAAGCACATCATTAAATACAGCATTAAGCCTATTGCTGTCAGTGGCAGAGTTACGTGCTGTGCGTTTGAATTACATTAGGGTCGGTGGTAGATTTTTTTGGTGGATCCGGCATATTTCCCACCATTCGTATGTTGGGGAATAATTAACTGCGTTCCATATTTTATAGCGGGAAGCGGTAGCAACAAAGCTATGAAACACTTTGCACAAACCATTTATACACTAGGCGCTCCTAGGACTAAGATAAACTTTAAAGCTGATACACCCGCATATGCGTAAACAACTGAAAAAGAAAATTATTTCAGTGGTATGCGGAATTAAACATGCACATTAGCGAATGTTACAAAGTCTAATATACAGCTAAATAGAATTTCTTTAAAAGAATTGCAGTATGATAATACTAAGCCGCGAAGTAAAGTTGATAACTATTTCAGAAGGAAACCATAGAAGAACTCGACACCCGGTGGAAATATTGAAATATTGCATAAATAGTACTACGTGTAAAGGACGAAGTTTTTCGTTTTGTAAGCAGGTAAAGGTTAGAACATATTCAGTAGTAATTCAAAAAATTTAATTTTGAAAAAGCTTAAATTAAATTAAATTAAAAACCACCATTTTTACTGTTAATTTCAAATTTCCACAAGGTAAATACGTTTCAGACAGCGTATCTTATATTTATATTAAAGCACATAAATCAAATAACATCGACGGTCTAGAATTAATTTAATCTGATGTCATTCAAAATGTTTTACGGGAATCATATAAGCTTCAGTGGACTGATTTCTTCAGGGAGGACTCTTTGGTTCCTTTTTCTTAATATATGTTGCTAACATGTGCGCAGGAGAAATATTTAATTATGATATTTCCTTTGCACAAAGAGGGTCGGGGACGACGAAACGAGCCTCTATATGGTAGATATAGTAGTAAGAATTAGTTAATCCAATTTATCTTGTAATTTAAAAAACTGACGTGTTACGTAAAATTGCGTCACTTTCCTGATTTTTAGGCAAAGTGTAGATGTTTAAATGAAAAAAAAAGTTCACATTTATCCACTTAAAGAATATATATTAAATAGTATAAGCTAGCCTAGACATGCGATATCCAATTATTTCTCCCTTCTACAGCATTATCCGGAAAAGCACTACATCTTTGGCAATTTAACCCACGTCATAACATCAATAGATAGATAAATTTTAGCAACACTGTGCGGATAACAGCCTTTATAACAAAAGGGTTTAAGGTAAAATAGTTCCACGAATTTGTAAATGTATTTATTAGCACGCGTTGTATTTATATATTTTTAAATTTTGCTTTGAACTAACAATAAGTGAGCAAAAAAAGATTTTTTGTAAACATTGAATTAAATATCCTTCTACATATTTATTTTATCCACTGGACTAATTCAGGTAAGCTGAATTTATGGGTATATTTTCCGTTTTCATTTAAAGATTCTTGGAAATAGAAAATAGAAAATTGCAAATATCGGTTTTAACCTATACAATAGTTTAAAATTTACAAATATGTACCCGTTCACATTACTATTGATGTTACGCTACGTTCGAGTGAAGCAGCGAGCAGAATGTCGGGGTACGGCTACGTGAAATTTTATTTTTTTAAACACGACTCTTTATGGTTCCGTAAAATTTGTAATGATATTGGAATACCTCTTCATAGAATATATAACTTACAAGTTTTAACAGTACCTAAATACTTTGAGGTTTCTGTTAGCTGGTAGAAGTTAAATAATTAAATTATTAATAGTCAATTTGTATTTGCGCGGTTTATTACACAAGGAAATGATATCCTAGATCTGGTGGATATATTTTAGCTTATTTTAAATCTACTACTTAACTGAGAATAGTCATTTTTCTCTTCTAAGCTATAAAATTCCGCTAAATTTATAGCTTCTTTATCCACGTTGGTCATGTAGTATTAGTCGTGACACGCTTCATTTATATAACACGGGAAGCAGCCTTAAGTTTTTAATTGGATGGAAAAATTTATTATCCTCTCAATATATTGTAGGGCAAGTTATTGTTAAGTGGCCGAGTGTTAATAAAAGTTCAGTGAACCGTAGAAGCGATAAATTACGGGAGATTTTACTGTTAGCGTTCAGCATTAAGGGTTGCGTCCCGCTACAAAAACAATTCTGTTTACGAGGGTAGTCTGAAAAGTTTCAAATCTCATCAAATTCTGGTCTTGAAAAGGCGATACGCTTGAGCAAATTGCAGGTGAGGTGGATGCTTATGGTTTATCTTAAATAATAAGGATGCCATAATATAAATAATGGGACTCTGCAACACAGTGAAATATTAGGTAGTTGAATTTAAATGTGATCGGATCAGCTTGGTTGACGATAAACGATCGGGATTGCCAACAAAGTTCACCAAATCTTACTAGACGACCGCCCAATTAAGGTTAGAGAGATAGTAGAGGCTGTAGGTATCTCGAGTGCATTCGAACGAACACTTCTAAACACCTGTTAACGTAGTTTAAGCAAAATAGGAGTTTTGGCACCGATTAGTGATTGTAGACGAAACTTGGATGCACCAGCATACTTCTGAAGCCAAGGGATGGCGGAAACAATGGACCGCGAAGAATGAAATAAATAGGTGTCTTTTCCATCGCCCGGGATATCTTCAAAACGGTAAAGCAATAACGGGGGCATACAACACATTTGAAGAAAAGGAAGGTTTTATACAAAGAGATGCTACAAATAAGTAAAACTGAATTTGACAAAAAGATACTTGTTTCTGTGTTAAGCTGGAAACTTTTCAGGATACCCTCGTACATTAGACTGGCAAGGCAATTATTACAGTGACCATTAAACGAAGTGTAGTTGCTTTAAACAGAACACATCAGAAAATGCCTAGAAACAATTACCAAAAAGTATAATGCTAAGATAGCTTAGCTTCCTCATGGTATTGATGGAATAATTCACGGCCAACGCAACAAAAAGAGAGAAAAAAAATACACTCACACACGGACATGTTACGTTTGCCGTGAATTATTTCATCAATACCATGAGGAAGCTAAGCTATCTTAGCATTATATTTTTTTTTTCGCAGTTGCTTTATATAATTTTTGGTCTTTTGTTAAATTTTTTAACTAAGGACTCTTGTCGTTAGTTAAAAAATTTCTACCTGTTGGTAGAATATAGTTGTGGTAGAAATAAAATTCCACGTGCCGGAGAAATTAGCACGGACGCAACGTTACTTAACTTATATTTACGATATACGTACCCTATTTATTCAAAGCTAGATATCCGGTGTATCAAAGTTCCATTTTCCCTCTGTATACTTTACCTTCAAGGCACATGAAGTCCTCAGATACGGTTATGGAACTTGTGTACATACCATCACACGTTCAGATGGATTCCATCAGTTAAAGCGTAGTTTGGTAATGTAATGCATTTCGTTTATTTAGCGAAGGGTTTAGCAAATGTGGTGGGTGTAGGCGAACTAATAAGGCACGGCAAACTACCTAGATGGCGTTGGTAGTAAAACAAAGACAACACTCCATAAACTTTCTATGAAAGCTACATATTGAAATGATTGAGTAAGAGAGGACAGCGGCACGTACACAGGTTAATACACCAACTGGAAATATAAACAGTTGTGTTTGCTAGCATCAAACGAAATGATACCTTTGACTGTTAAAATGGTGCTTATTCATCTCAATATTTCCAAAAAGTGAAGTATATCAATTTTAATTAATGAGAGTTGGGAACTTTCTTCCCCTAGGCTGGAATTTTTAAAACATCAGCAACCAATACCAACTGCAACCTAATGGTGTCTAAAATTCAACCGATATTTTTTTAATTTTGGGTTTCCTATGCAAATTGACTGTTTATATTTTCAATCAAAAATATAACTATTAGGTGTATTTTCTTTTCGACCATTAATACCATTTGTTTAAACGATACGTAAAACTTGCAAGCGGAGCTGAGATAAGCAAACGCAAGCAAACTACTTAAACTTAGCATCTATATATATTATGTTCCATACATTGATACATGAAAGATTTACAAAGTATTCTAACAGCAGACTTTATTGTTCCATCTGCTCATCAAATCGTATAAATTTTGCGATAAAGTTCAATTTTGTTTACGCAAGCGATCGTTTTATTATTGGAGCAATGGGAAACGGAATCTGAAGCATCAGTAACAATGTAAAGAAAACAAGTGCTTTAAAAAAGAGTACATAAAACGGGTCTACTTGGATGGTCTTCTATTCGTAAACGCTTAATTGAAAAGGAATGAAAGTAGTTTTTAAATACTGGAACCGTTGCTATCTAAAATGCCCTTATACAAGGTGTCGTCTACTAACAAAAAAACAAATACTAACGATATTTTGAAAAGAAAGAAATATTAACGAAAATACGTTTATGGGTCGCTTAACTGGATGAAAATTTTTCTTTCATCATCTAACTCAGTCGGGAATGTAAACTACGTGTACGAAACGAAGTGCTTGTTAGAATTGAAAAAGGAAACAATTAAGTTATAATGGGAGCATAATCTTGTTTGCTTGAACCTTTTTTCCTTGAGCCTGTTCAACGTTTGATGGTATATTCATAAAGAAAAATATATCGATGTACGCTGAGAAAACAGTTTCAATATAAATTTGTTATACCAAACATTATCATTTTTATATTAGAATTAACCATTAATTTGTTTTATAAATGTTTATAGTAAAACTTAATACATATTGTATTAAAATCCACGCAATTCTGAAGATTCGTTCAAATCTGACATATCTCGCGTTTTTTAACCAATCATAAATCGCGTCCCAGGTAACCGAATTTAGACAGGTTGAACAAATGTAAGTAACAAGATGAACAAACACAAGTAAGTATAATTCAACGTTTCTTTTACAAAATACGCACTATAAAAAAATTATTAACAACATTGATTTTTAATTATTAATAATTAATTCCGTCACTAAAAAAGATCCCAATTTTCATATTAAACTAATTAATTGATAAATTGTATAATGTTGAAATTCAATATACAGGCTAATTCAAATAAACGGACCACTTTTGCTATCTTCGTTATTATTGGTTCTACGATGTCCGAACTAGTATTATTTTCGCTGCTAATTAATATGCAGTTAATATAAAAACAACTGAATAACAAATTTTTACAAAAAGCAAAAATTTTGAAAGATAGATTAATTTCTAATATAAAAGCTTCATGGACTAGTGTTCTGGAATGTATATTGAGAAAATTACTGTGGTTTCTACTTTGTAGTAAAGGTACATGTTTGTAGTCTAATATTTACAGTAGGTCGTTGCAGTTCCATGCGAAACCATATGGTTTACGTTTAAAATATGTCAAAAAGTATCAGTATCAACACAAGTAAAGAACTCGGTTAAAATATATATTTTTTTTTAATACAGCGAAAGGAAGAGAATAAAATTTAGTTTTATTTTCTAGTGTTCTAAAGAGAGACAACAGGTTTAATATAAGCATCGTTCGTGAAATATCACCCCTCACAACACCGTTATATACAGATTATCGGAACAATTGAAATTTTAATTCGTGAACGATGCGATTATTTTCTTGATCCCAGAGCAAACAAGGGAATGTTAGAGTACGGCCTTAGCTGAAAGCTTTTGATCGTTTTCTTGCACAGTGACACGCAATATTATACGGGATTGAAAAGAATTTTAATCCGAGAGTCAAACAAGCTCTTATTTTGTTCTGGCCTGATCCGACGTTCCAGCTTTATATCGGGGCATAGGATAGAAACTCTCGCTTGAGAGCTTCAGGATATATTGATCTATTGTGCGTGGATGTTGTTGGCAGTGATGTTGGGGCGTACCTTTCTGTCGTGTCGTCGTTTAGCATAAACACTTTGAACATTACGTATTGAAAACGTAGAGAGTGTGTTAAAACTTTTTAGAGGTTCGGTTGCGTAATTATTATTATTTCAAGGTTGTTAAACAACAGAAGGCTTTTTGTTCTAGGAGTCATACTTATTATTCCTGTTAGATTATTAGCCCGAGCTTCATCAGCAGCATTTTCATATGTCCATTTGAGTGCAAGACATCAATAGATACACTGATAGAAAAGATTCTTTCAGCCAAAGAAATTGTACGTCTTTCTAAATTCCCAATACGCTTAATCTACACCCAAAGAATTTGTCGTTTTCTCAACATTTGTATTCCTTCCGGTTCTTCCCGTCCTCGGAAAAAAGGATAGCGTAATGGACACGTATTCCTTGTTACCAGTAAAATAGGTTATCGATCGCTTTGTAGATAATCTAGTTATATATTTAGGTCTCAGTGTAAAGATAAAATAAAATTAGCTATTGATTTATCAAGGAACCTACTTTCTAAGGTTATATAACTGCTTCTAAAGCTAATAAACATACGTTTGATGTATTAACTACATTTTTAAATTACAGTAGCCATCAATTAATATACATATATACATAGAAAATGGCAAACAAACCTAAATTTTTTCTTCGGAAAACTTTAATACAGTATAGAAGAAGGCATGAGATAGAGGTTTTTATTGAAATATACGTTACCAAACAATTGGGAAGTAGGAACAGCAATATATTGTCATGACGTTTATTTACTCGCGTTTGAATGTGTTTTCTTTTGAGATATGTTTGCTTTTAGATCCATTTTATTATGAGGCGATGACCTCTTCCTTCCAATTTTCCCGGATCAGTATTTTTCCTTTGTATTCCACATGTAGAGAAGCTGTCTTTTTGTTAAAAACAACTTTTACTGCGCGAATCGAAATTTACCAACGGAAAGTTCAATTATATTTCTCCATTACAAAATTGTTATTGCTTCGCATTTGCACAAGCATATCGCAGTCATTAAATAGAACTGTTTTCATGGTAACCATTCTAATTTACTGTACCTGACATTACCCTACTTGAAATTAGGAGATCGTCTCCACCGAAGCGAAAGGTACCTTCAATCGATTTCAAAAACATCGAAAGTATTGTTTGATTGAATTCAAATAGTAAACTGGAGACCTGGTTTAAAAAAACAGTAAGAGTTGGGAAAAACAAGTTTCGACAAGACTTATTTAAAAATTCCTTGGTAAAGGTATAAGAAGCTTCAAGTTAATAAGAATTTAATTCAACGAGCCTTCTAACATTAAAGTTATTATCTTTAGAATGAGATTTGAAAAGAGAAACATTTAATTTTGAGTCGGGTGCAACTTTAAACCAGAATATCAAGAACAGACACCGAAGTTCATCAATTCCCTGAAAATCTTCAGTGACTTACTTAACTTAAAGTGAAAGATTTCTTTTGGCAAAAGAAATCATTTTAAAATAGTTTATACAATGAGTAAGTAACTTAATTTTTATACAAGGAGTCTCATTAAAATATACTAATAAAAAAAGATCAGAAGGCCATAAGCAGAAAGGCATAATTTTTTGTTTGAGTGCCGTAGAAAAGATCTTCTAGAGGGTCTTATGATGTAAGATAACCAGAAAAAAAAAGACGCAGAGGTTTACAATGTTTCCGAAATTAAATAAATAATATTGGTAAGAAAAACTTTAACGAAGTGTAAATGTTTCGGACTTATAACACTCATAATTGTGTATAGCTTAATAAGACAAAAATTACTGTTGAAACATCCTATGTTGAACTGAATAAATATTTAAACCGAAGCTGTTTAAAGACTGGCCGTTTTAGCATTTTTGATCTATTAAATATATACCAACGAAAATGATAAAATAGAATCCAGAAGCGCTTAGACTTGGAAAAGCTTTTGATAAAGCACTAAGAATTAACGTATGAAACATCTTGGAAGAAAGACACAGAGCCTAGCCTGCTACAATTCGAAATGGAATAAAATATTCTACAGTATATAACATATGTGCATATAAGTCTGCGATAAGTGGAAAAATCGAAGTGTCTATTTGCGGATACCATCCAAATTTTTAACACTGAGTCAAATTTGAGTATCTGAAGTAATACACTACAAGAAAATTAAAATAATGACAAGAGTCATTGAAAACAAGCGTACGAATATATAAATGTGTGGGCAGCGAGTAGAAAACAGCTAAAAAAAATTATAATATCCGAGATCAATGATATAGCTTATTAGAAGACAAGAAACGGATATGAGTGAAAGGACCGATTCATCTCTTTACTTGTATTAAGCTCTATATAGCATAATACAAGTTAAGCAAAATGAAAAAATCGAAGTATAAAAGGCAGTCTTGTGCAGCAGTTCTCTTGTGGAAGTCACAATCGCAGGTAGTGAGAAACACAGTAAAAGTCGTATACAAGCAATAGAAATTAATATGATGCACGAGCAAATTAAGCCATCAAATTAGGAACGCAACTTATAGAGGAGATAAAATCAATTAAGATGGTTCAGCCACAAATGCAAAATGAAGGAAATCATACAAGTCCAGAGAGTGATTTTGAAAAATTGTGGCAGACAATAAGCGCATCCGCTCTACTATAATAAATCTTTAGACTCGTGTTACTTCCGATTATACCGGAAATCGTAACAAACTGATATTTTTAATGGATCGATTAAATACTGTTTAATCGATTTTTTTGGATTCCATGGATTGGTATGAAGTGATTTGTACTAAAGTTCTTTTACCTCTAAAGTCAACTGCTTTTGAATTATTTTGATTTTTGTTTCTTTCTTTTTTAAAATGTTCTCTTTAAAATTACATATCAGAGATACTACCAGTACTAACACGAGCTCAGAAATAATTTAATATAGCAGAGGGATCCGCTTCTTAACTGCTTAAGATGCTAAACTGTGTAAAACTTTCTGAACAGGTTGCGTGGCAAAGCCTGTATCTACACGCAAAATATGGGTGTATTGTTACGTCTAACAATAAGCACAATATGTGAGTATATTTCCATTTGCTTACACTTTTAAATGTCTGTATATTGTGGAAACAGTTCATCAATATCGAATTTTATCGAAGTCAATAGCACGACTAAATTTATATGCTGTTTGCGAACCAAACGATATACAACGAATATTTAAAAGAAGTAGTGTTATAACCATTGTTACCCACAGGTACTGTTGTAAAAGAAGCAATCTAAATATGTTCCTAAAAAAATTTGCCAAATATAAATTCTGAGTTACATAATCGCTGGAGACTACAAAAGAATTGATGGTTTATTTAAAAGTATCTTAGACACTAAAGAAGAAACGTTTTTCTAAGGTTGAAACGTTACTGTGAATTTTATATATTGTACGTGTACATCTCACCTACCCCCACATATACACTCCCCGACAAAAACTTAGTCGCGGTAAGATGTTTTACGGGTTTTAAGGGTTACAACATTTCTTTGCGAAACTAGCAAGATAAGAACTAAATAATAAATTATGACCCCAATGTTTAAACAATTTCTGCGACAAAAGTTTAGACGCTCTGTTGCAAAAGTAAAACAAAAATAAACAAATGAGTGATCAGTAATGCGTAGATCCTCCATTGTTCTTAATCACTTCCAATAGTCTGTTAGATTTATATAAATTTAACACATAATTTTGAGGGATATTCTGCCATTCAGTCACTATTGAAGTTTTCAGTTCCTGTACCGTGAAATATTGACGGCCTCCGCCATAAACGCGACGTGCCAATTCACCCCACATGTTTTCAATAATGTTTAAGTCTGGTAACCGTGCCGGCCACTGTAAAGTTTTAATCTTTTTCTCTTTAAACCAATCAGTAATGGTTTTTGCTTTATGAATTGGCGCGTTATCTTGCTGAAATACAAAATTGCGCCCGGCCCATTGGTTTCCAAAACGTAACTGTCACGCAATAAGTCTTTATACGTCGCAGATGTCATTTTGTTTGTGCAAAACACTATCCCACTTTTATCGCGAAATCCAATCGCTGCCCATATCATCACAGATCCACCCCCTAATTGTCTGGTCATTTTCACTTTTGGTTCCTTTCTCAGATCATGATAATAATGCGAGTACCCATCCGATCCGTCCAAATTAAAACGTTCCTCATCGGAAAATATAACTTTTTCCCATTATTTCTTCCAGGATATGTGTTCTTCAGCAAATCTCAACCTCGCTTCTTTGTGTTTCGCCGAAAATAGCGGTTTTCTCAACATCTTCTTCCGTGATATTACTGGTGACGTTTTTAAAATCCTTTGAACATTACGCACGTGCGTTTGTACCCCCGCCTGTTCTGCAATAGCTCTCGCTAACGCAGAAGAATTGGATGCACACCGCAATGTCATGGCGCTTATCCCGCTCACTTACAGCTTTCGGTCGCCGCTGGCCTTTTGGTTTGTCGTAATTTTCCGGATCTTTTAGGAAATTTCTAACGGAATGATCGCTTCTTCGTAACCGACGAGCAATTTCCTTCTTACTAACACCATCCTGGTGCCAGACTAGAACATTACCCCTTTCTATCAAGGATAATTGCTTTTTTTACCCATATTGCAAACACTTTATAAAATATAATTTCTTGTGGTGGAATGTGTACACTTTACCAGCACAACCGCTGCATATAAAGAGAAGTATCAAATTAAAACATTTTCGCTTATATTAATGTAATAAATGCACAGGGTCTAAATTTTTGTCGCATTTAAAATTCCTATTTTGATCTGGGAAAATCTCAATTACCCCTCATAAAGCAATAAATACCCAGAAATATCTATAAATGGACTATTTACGTAACAAGTATTAATAACTCTCATTTACATTTTATATAATGTCGATAAACTTTGTTTCGTAAATAGAAACGATACCGCGTCTATGTTTTTGTCGGGTAGTGTAGATCAGCGTGTCCTAGTTATACCAGGCGAGACATAAAATTGAAAGCATTTATAGCTTCATCTGCGGTGAAATCATGTAATACCGAGTTAGTCTATTTTTAACGTGGTATGGTTCTTGCGTGCTGTTCCTTTAAGAATATTACAGATATAGAGCACTTTACTGCGCAAAATACGATGACGATAAAACTCTACACAAGTATTTGCTTTTGTGCGACCAACTTCACGTTCGCTCTGCAAACCATTTGTTAGGTGTCGGATTACATGGATATACAACTAGCGCAAATTGCATTTCCGGTATTAAGTTGCCGTAAGATCATAATGTGGCACTAAGATTGTTTTATGATAACGTAAACTCAAACACCTTTAATTAAAATATATTTTAAAGCAACAATTGGTTCCTTTGGGAAATGAAAGTGGTTCCCAGAAAACGGTCAGCGAACTTCTTTACTTAATCAGTGGACACCTAATGCGTAGCATTCCTTATATAGTATAATAAGGTAGCAATTATTAAATATAGTCTACAAAGGAGCGAATTTATACGTAAAAGTTCATAGAGAAAATTTCCATCTAATTCTGGCAGCGATCCTTAAATGTAACGATGAATTAAAAAACAAAACAGATGGCGTTTTCACACAATTGGTGACGTAACTGCAATTTCTACGTACAGATTATACTGTATTTCAATGCACAACTACACCGAAATTCATAGATGGGGTGCCCTAGGGAGCTTGAGGTTTGGGGGAAAAGTGCCATGATAGACAGCATTAAAAGCTTTTCTGAACGTTAATGACATCAGAATTGTTACATGTTTTACGATGTGGGATACGGTAGAGACGTGCGGCTATAGCTTAACTAGAAGCTTATAAACATTACCAAACCCGTTATACTGTAAGGGATGTAATTAACTCAGTGTGGGTGCTTTATACTCCATAGTAGGAACCTATAGTAGTGTACTGTTTTAAACGCAAAATGAATTATTACAATATATTATTAAGTTAAGTTCAGAGAATTAAACATACATTTATATAAAGTTAGAATATGAATTTCAGCATTGTGAACTTGATACTCCAGGAAAGTCCAAATTTACAGTTATTAGGTATTTATATGGAATATAAAATATAGTCCGTCTAGAAAGTATCCGGAAAACAAAAAGCACAGCTATAATTTTACGGTATATATTTTTATTACTTGAATAATAAAATCGCAACAAATAATTCTCATTTACTAATACAATCTGCATTTAACTGTAAACACTTAACTAAACGTTCAGGTAATCCCGAAAGGAGGTCAACGCTATAATTTTCGGTGATAGTGGTCCAGGTTTGTAAAACTGACCGAATCAAATCTTCTTTATTTCGTGGTGCTGCTCGTTCTACTTCAATTTTCATTAGTCCCCATATGTTTTCGATGGGACCAAGATCTGGGGAAGCTGCTGGCCATGGAATTGTTGCAAAGTTTTGTTCTAGCATCTAAGCTTTAGTGTAGGCAGAAGTATGGCATCTTACATTATCCTGTTGAAAACGCCACTCTTCGGGATATAAAGCACGAGCCGTTTCAAGAAGAAAGCTATTAAGAATTTCACAATACTTTCCATTATTAACGGTGCCATCAATTATACAGAGAGGTGTAGCACCACGCTGAAAGATTGCTCTCCAAACCATTATTTTTGTGGGAAATTTGGAAACTTGAACGGTAATATTTTCTCTTGGTAGGATTTTTAAATGATTTGCACCAAGCTGAAAACAACTTTCGTCAGATATAAAAACATCACTAAAATTATCGTCTCGAAATCGTTGGCAAAAATCTATTCTTCGTTGCTTTTGTAGCGGTGTCATTGCAGAGATTTTTTTTGTTTATTTGATAGGTAACCTTGTCTTCTCAGTGAAATTCGGACAGTTTCTGGACACACTCATATTTGACGTTGATTTCCAAATCTGTTAGCGAGTTTTCGAAACCCTAGGCGCGGGTTTTGTTGTCCTAAAGTCACTAAAGCGTATAGATTGTTTCCGCTAATCTTACGCGGTCTTCTAGAAACTGTTCCACGGCTCATATCTCTCCTATTTTTTATCCTCTTTATTGTCTCATATACTGCACTTTTTCCGAGTTCAGTCAATTGCACTAATTTTTTAACGTTTTGAACACCTTTTCTATACAAATATTCCACCAACTTTCTTTTTTCTACTTGCGACATTATTTCACAAATATTAAGCCTGTTGATAATCAACGATATTTGATAGCTGGTATTGTTATATGATTTTTCCATGGTGTACAGTCGGCACAACCTACTTGATGCATTACTTTTGTCTTAGGATGTAACAAAAAAGAAATATATTAAAATTAAGAAAAATAATAAATTCCGCATACTTTCTAGACGGACAATATAATATAGGTGCAGCAAGGAAAAAGCTGTATCCATACACATCATACATTTTGTTTTACGTTTCCTATATCTGGCACTCTTTGTTTCCTTTAACTTTCTACATTGTTTAAATTCTCTTCACTAACTTTGGTTTTTAGGAGTCATACGTTGTCTTTTTCTTTTGTCAAACTTATAATATGTATGTAACTTCTTCTTCCGTTTCGCAAAAAAAACCGTCCTCCAACATTCGATCACGTAAAAGATAACTTGTGTCCATACTGAGCGTTGTGCTTATTTCTGGTTCCAATACGTAATGTAATGTTCACCTTCATTTACAAATAAACCTTAACATGCAATTTACTTCTAACAGTGAGAAGGAACTGTTAATCGCCTGTTTGGTGTCGTAGCTGCTGAAATTCTTACAATGTTAATATATTATATCGTTAGTTTTGTCTGAATTAAACTACATAAATTTATCAAGTCGCTGACCGTCGCAACATCTATAGCATTAGGGTAACGACTTAATATGTATAAATAAATTTTGTAGGTACAATTGTACGTTTGTATTCAAGGGCTCCGACATAATTTGAACTAAACAACCATTGTATTCCAATTTCTAAGGCGTCCATATTTTGGAACAATAATAAATATCAACACCTGCTTGCGTGTTATTCGAATATTAGTGAGTGTGTAGAGAGTACAAGTTCATAATCGAAAATTTGTTAAACGTAAATCTTGCAAGAACCCCAATTGCAGTAATTACCTTTTATGGACTGCGAGTTACTTCTGAAACATCCTGTATTTTATAATGATTACCTTTTGCTATTATACTATTACATGGAGAAATATAGTTTTTACAGGAAGATTATGGTAAACCTTTTTGTAAGCAAAATAGTGACAACCCTTATTAGGATTGTCAGTGAATCTTTTCGAAAGACAATAAGAGGAGAGTGTTATGCATCACCTCGGAGAATAAATGCAAAAAAGAAGATCTATCTAAGGACTGTGGGATACCATGACAAACACTACGCCTCACCTCACAAATTATTTGATTAATTTAATTGTTTCGGCAATTTATGGATTCCCGTTGTTAATCGTACGATCAATTGATGCGAGAAAAAGATTTTAATTCTAATATTGTACTCCAATTGTACTCTACTCCAAAAAAATCAGGTACCTATTTTTACTGTCTACATAAACTAATATACGAGACTAAGAGGAAAGGTTCTTGGCCGTAAACATGTATCCGTTCTACATGAATAAATTCATCAGAACTAAGTGGGTAAGTGGATCATTTACCAGTTTGATATATTTGCATGTTTTTAAATAGATAATTTCGTAAACGAGTAATTCTCGCGACGTTGGCGAAGCTACGTCCTTAACTAATTTGCCCTATTTCGTTTATGTGCTGTCATACACTTGAGGATTCAGTTTATCCGTAGCGGTAATGAGCTATATGTTCCTTGAATCTGGCGGCTATAACTCGTTTCGTTTGTCCAATATAGGCTGTATCACAGTCACCGCATGCGATTTCATAAATTGCATGATTTTTCATTAGTATCTGATTTATTTTTCGGCTAAAATCCGTAAGATATTTAAGAGATACCACTTTTGTTGTTTGGCAATTTTTACATAAAATAAAGTAAACGAAAGGAAACTTTGTAGCTTAAGATAAAACGTGATTTAAAATTAAATATTATAAGTGAACTGATTCAAAATTCGCAATATTTTTACAATAAAAGCAGTGTTATTTCATCTATTTCCGAACATTACATATTCTCACTTTAGTAAATCTAACAGCGTAATACCGGAAACATTGACAGCGTAACAATTACATTTCATTCTACATTTTTCGCTTCGCTGAAAATTCTATTACTTCTTACGGACTCAATTTCGAAGCGAGGTGTCAAAAACATTATTTCACAAAACTGCAAGTTCGTAATATCCTCTCGCTTAAAAGCACGAGACCACCTTGGTAAATATTACTTTGGTAACGCGAACATATTCTAAGCGGTTTCATTGATCTAACCACAAGCGACCACCTGTTCGTGCTTCCTCTCAAATCATATTATAATTTTATATTGGGAATGTTGTCAAGAAGCTTTCAATAAGTTTTGGGAAATATATTGCAGAAGCCGGCGACATTATATCTATTCAGGGGAAAGTTTTAAAAAAAGTTTAATATGTGTAGGTAGCTTATAAAGTCAGTTGATATTTGAAAAGGTAGATGAGTGTGTATTATACTTCACAACTATAAAATGAATGTTATTCAAACATTTTTCATTGTTGACCGATATTTTAATTAAAATTGTACTTTATTAAATTTCATCTAAATTACGAAGTAAACTCTATTACCAAATACTACTCAAAATAATTGGTTGAAATCACTACTATATCTAAGCTCAAACACATTGTGCTATATAGTATATAAACATGGTGTAGCAAAAGTTCAATTAACATTTCACTGCTTACAGTCAATATAAATATAACGAAGCGATTTCATTATTTGCTCGGTATCACTGTATGTTTGTCTACGTACATATCACACAAACCTTTTCATATCCGTGCTCCTTCCATTTATTGCTGTGTGTAGGTAGACCGAAACCTACGCTGAAATACAACGCAGAATAGTTTATTGTTTCAGTTGGTAGCACAAATCTGTAGAGGTATATACAGGTATATACGTCATCGCCGTGCCTAGTAAATGAGCAACCCATACAACAGGGGTTTTTAACCTTTTCCAGCCGCAACCGAAAATCTATTAAAGGATCAAACTACTCAACCAATGCCAATATAATAAATACAAATATTACATATCATTATTATTCAGAGTTGTAATAATGTAAGAAATTATAAATTACAATAATTCTAATTGCGGAAAGACATGAATAGCAATTTATATTATTTGTTTAGTGCGCCCGTTTCTTTGAAAGGTACCATCTCAAGTCATTCTCTATTGCAATCTGAGTGTTCATAGCAGAAAAAAGTTCAGAAAACCCAGTTTTACAACAATAAACATTGGAAAACGGAAATAATACTCTCATAACTTCATTACTTAAAATAGATGTTTCTTGCTTCAATTTTATCGAAAGTGAACATGGTAACTTAATGTAGTTTTAGAGGCTGTGACGCAAAGTCATAATGAACTTCAATGAACTCTTCTTGGAAACCAAGAACGTCTGAGAAAAATCCAAGCAACTTGTCATTATCAATAGATTGTTGTATTTAGCTCTACCATTTTCAATGAACCGATCCAACACGAGGTTCAGGTTTTGCAGGTGCATAATTATTATATTTTTAACCTCTGCTAGCTTGTTCTTTTTATCATCCAGAAGCAGCTTCAACTTTTCCCGCTATGCCCTTAATTGCTCTATTAGTCCAATCACTAGTGGGATCGTGGCCTTGCATGAAGATGTTCAGTTTATTAAGCTCAATAAATATAACTGAAAGGGAAGCTAAGTTCACTATCCATTTATTGTTAGAGCACCGGTAAGTCAATAGACAATTCTTTTCAAACAAAGAATGTTGCAATCTCTTTGTGAAGCTCTGCAGCTAATTGAAGGGCATTTTCTCGATACCTCTGCATGATAAAGCAGATGTCTGTATTTAGAGCCCATTTCTAAGGGCGTCTGAGTAAATAATGTTGTTAAATGATCTTTTGCATAATTTAATTTATAACAATATCCAAATCTTCTGACAACCCCTTACAAGCAAGATTTTCATATAGAGAATGAAATAAAACGCCTTTAAGGTTAAGAACCCTTGTTATATAGTGAGGTCCCCTCACACTAACTTTTTAGAAAAAAAAGTCAATGCCTTTCATTGGTCTAAACGCCTACCGTTCGCAGTATCGCTTAAATAAGGAAATATCAAGTGATAATCAACAGAAACCATACAAGGACGAAATCAGACGAAAGGATTGAGATCGGAGTCATCAAAGATAGCAAAGAGACTGATATTTTTCAACAAAGGAGATCTTGGAGTACGCGAAAAATTATTAACACGTCATTCAGCCCTAAAATATGAGTTACACAAACCAAGAAGGAATCAATTGTGCTATTGACGTTAAGAAGGTCTGGAGACGGCAGAACCCATGCGTTGGTAATGGTCGCGAACGACATTAATAGGCTATTCTCAATATATACTAAATTGAAGTCCCCAACTAATTTAACGTACGTAAGAACACTGTTAAGATATACTTATTTAGCTCGCGATAGTAACATTCCCCCTCTCAATAATAATAACAACATTGAAATGCTTTAATAGTGTACTTACATATATCGATTTATTTTGAGTAGCTGAAAAATTGCTTGTAAAAGTTACAAATTTGCATTGCTCAGCTTGATAGAAATTAGCGGTGTGTTATAATTGTAGCTACTATTCTATCTCAATGGTATATAGACTGTCAAGCGGCCACTAATTGAACCATTTGTGCTTGTAATCGTGGCTACTTTGTAAGTGGCCATTGCAACCACCGTTAAGCAATTTCACTAATTTATTGCTATAATGGAATACCATGTCCTTTCATCCTAGACCTTTGATCGATACCTTTACGTTCTGGAAATTCAAAGACAAATAGGAATTTATGCAAAATGTGATTAAAAATTTTTATTATGCCATAATTTCCTATTTCTTCCGTTACGACGTTGTAAAGCTTTCAACCAACTATGTGATTCTAAACCAGGACAACTTATTTGATCATACCCTGTTTTTCTCGCAATTATTGCGTAATATTAGCTAGTTAGCATAAAGTTAACTGGGATGTATACGTGTAATTATACTCGAGAAGAAAACTCGAAATACTGTGCATTTGTGTACAACTACATAGTTAGAAAATATAAATTTTGTATTTCGAATTTCAGAAGCTTCTAAAAGGAAAATTTCGGAACGGTATGTAATCTGCTTCCATTTATTATAAGTAATTGCCAATATCAGCCTTACCACGTTGCGTAATTTACAATAAATTATGGAAAGCTTGAATTTATATAACGAAGTTCCTAACCTTTTCGTTAATATAGAGTAGGTATGCTGCCAAATTAATAGCGGAGTCTACAGCAATAAAATACACCTCATATAATTTATTATACCTTTCATTATCTAGGGATCGTCAATTTTTTTAATAAGAGGTACAAGAATGAAATATTAAGATTCTAGTGATCATGATATTGATGGAATCATGGTGAGGAGAGAAAAAATACTAGCTTATAGACATGTTTCTGTCTACCCAACGTGCTCCGAGCGCGGTAAATTTGGGCCTATAACATAAGCGGCTCGTTGAGGAGTCGAGGAGTTAGCTTCCATCGAAAAAACGAGATCTGTTTCTTCAAAAACTCTTGAAATCGTTACAAACACATCACTAAATTTCTCGGCCTCTTCTACAGTATCTACGGAATTATATTTATGTGGATGTTGGTATATAAGTACTCGAGTTACCTGTGAAAATAGTTAGCCTCTAATGTTGAAGTTGCCGTGCACCATGTTCACAAGCGAAATTTTAGCGACACCTTATGTAGTTCACAGTTGAAAGAGGTTTTCGCACTGGTCTCCTTAGTCTCACGTTTGGTTCCCTATTATCGCGCTATTCCATACTGTTTGGCTGGAAATCTCCAATCTGTAAGTTGTTTTGTCCAAATACGTTTTGTATATCTTTGGGCTTCTGGGTAACGATCGACAGAAAGGCTAACGTTAAAATTTTTATTGTGAGTAGTGATCAATCTGCTTTATAGTTCTTTCCTAACAAGTGCAGGAGGATACTAGACTTATTTAAATGTGCACTGCTATCAACCCAAAATTAATCTGCGAGTGTGAGTCGAATGCTCGAACAATGCATGTTTTAAGCGAATGTGCCGAACAAAAGATGTGATACATGACTTTTGAACTTTTATATAAAATATAGATTCGATTATTCTCCTGTGTTTTTGCGGAATATTCAGAAATATTGCACTCTTAGAAATGAATGGGATTATTTATTCCGTTGTCCGTCCAACGGAGAAACCCAAGCATTACTCACTTGCTTTCTGTTATGTGTTTTTGTAAGAATTAATAGACTCGCAATTTCCCAAAGATAAATTTATGAAATATGTCTAACCATAAAAAGATTTCCGTTAGCTATAAATAATATCTTGGTATAATTAGAATTATATACATACAGTGTGTACACCTACTCCGCTTCGTGAGCAATGCATGGAAACAGAAATATTGAGTTAACATAAAATTTTGTCGTCCACCATCAACCAAGCTGGCACGATCACGTTTAAATTCAACTGCCAAACATATTACTGTGGCAAATGATGGTGTAACATGCCCGTAGACAACGTTCATTTTGGATTTAATTTGCATAGGCGTATGCAAATGCAAGAATTTAGTGTCAGCTTGATATTCGACTTTTTTCCATTGTGCACCATTGAAGCACTAACATGAGCTGATGCAAATGATTGTTAAACAACCCTCGTATACGGTTCTAGACAACTCTACGATGTAATTCAAATAGATATGGTTCCAACGTAAAGCCATGGGATATTTAACGTTCAATTTATAACTAAAACCACAGACGATGGTGTGTTATAAAGGAATTTGAATAAGGTTCTTAGATATCACCCCTGTTGTGAGTTTTTGATTTTTGGAGAAGTGTATTTTAGCTCCATAAGTAACAGAACTGAAAAATAATAGAAGGCATACTTGTACAATTGGTAACAGATGTTGAAATTTCTTTTTAAATAATCAAATACAAAACTCACTATAAAAAATGAAGCACTAGAAATGAATATTTAACGTAAAGAAAGTTTAATCTACAATCTAAAAGCAGAGATTTATTTTAATTCTATTGTCAGTTACTTTATTCTTCAGCAAATGGCTTCATTGAGTGAAACCTTGGGCATTTATTCGGAAGGCAAATACATAATTTTTCCATTCCGAAAATCCTTTTGTTCATAAATCATCCCTTGGGACAAGAGCTTATTCAAACGAAATGCTTTTTAGGCCGTGAAATTGAAGGAGTTCTTAATTTCCATTCGGCTGATTGGTGTATAGCAACCCGTTACCTTTAGACTAAATTCGTTCGTTAGATCATCATACAGGCTGAAGCTTCTTGTTTGAAGATATTAACGTTTCGTAGCAGTATTTCTCACGCGATAAAATGTAATAAGTTTAATTTTAAAGTAATTAATATTACTGTACTGGTTGCGACAGGAAAGGCGCATCTATTACATCTAATAGTAAAACGATTAACTTAAGTATTACAATATACGAAACTATGATTACAGAAATGTGATAATTACTCCAAAATACGGCAAATAAGTGTTACGGAAACCCTGTACTATGTCGCTATATATCCTTTGATTCCGCCAATTTCATATCTGCATCGAATAAGTGATTGGTTTATCTAGAAAGATCTGGATAAGCCAATCACCTAGCATTTTTGCTTAATTAAAGTTAAGCCGCTCGTGCTGCATGACATGACCGCTTTATCAGTGTTTTACTACTTATATCAGAGAATAAATGCAAATCGTAATTGGCCCAATTACAATTCATATTTGTGCTGTGATATAAGTTGCTAAATAAAGATTACAGTTGTCTCCCTCTAAATGCCATGTATATTAAAATTCATTAATTAAACATAATTTGGATTTTGCAGCATCTCTCGCGGAAATTCTAATTTGAATTCGTTACGTTTTCATGCTCCTACGAAATAAATTACAAATGATAATTTGAAATCCTTGGAAAATTCATAATTTTGTAATTCCTTAGATTAGATGGAACGTTTGCTGAAACATATAAATTTTGCACGGGGTATTCTTTTAATTAAGTTTTCAACATTAGTAAATAATACTAATATTTAATACAGTGGTCCCATTTCGGTGGTAGCATGTATTTGTAATTAAAATCATTACGAACCTGTGCATATGCTTTTTAACTTTTATTATCGTTAAAGTTCGCCACTTACCGTGAGCTTCACAGGCGTCGGTATATTGTGTATAATCTGCCGCTTACTTTGTTAAGTATCGAAATCATTTATCGAATCATTTATTTCATTTTGGAAGAAATGCGCTAATCCTACCTGTATCGATTTTATTTATACATACATCGCTGCTATAATATGTACTATTCTTATTTTTCGTATGTTTATGCATATTTGCTTTAATAGCAAAAAACCAAATGTACATTTCATTCTTCCAGATAGAATAAATCTTTCTACTTCTATACTTACATCGGTAACAAGCTCGTCTCGCGTCTCCATTCCATCGCATAGTCTAATATGTGAAGCATAAATTTGCGCATATATTACCCGAACGACCGCTCCCATACAAACGCCTGTGAAGCGCACGGAAAGTAGCGAAGTTTATTTATCGTGCATGAGATTGTTTGCAGGTAAATAATTATAGTTTATTTTTATTTTGGATTTATTTTTCAAAAGGTTATGTTACAATATTATAGTTTCTCGATGAGAGAGTGTAAGTTCAATACTAACGACTTAGTCATTGGAATCACTGGATGAAAGGAAAACGGGGATGATTTACAATCTAAAGTTGAAATACATCAGTTTCGTTATTTGTAAATAAAACAGAGACGTTTTAGTCCGAAATAATTTTTAATTTGAGCATAAAATTTTATTCAAGCAATTAAAAATAAATTTGTAACAATGATTCTGCTAGTAATAATAATAAAATAAAATACTAATAAAATAAAGTAATGGCAATGAAATGAAGTAATAATAAAATAATAGCATGATAGTAAAATAATTATAAAATGAAATTCTAGTACGTATTAAGAATGTGGAGCGGAGTGTTCGAAATGTCAGACCGATTCGTCATCACTGAACGCCGGGGCCGCATGGTCGCGTCCGTTATCTGGCAGTATGCTAGGCCATCGGTCAGAGTTCAAATTTCAATCTGCTAATCAGATGCACCCTGTGGTGTCGTATACTATTAAAAACGACGCTGGATTAGAGCTGTTCAACCACGTGGATTCAAGTGCTTCATATGACAATTACTGAAGTAACGTTATTGTGCGCCACAGAATGCACCATTTCATCGTCTTACCTAGCCCTCTTTTTGATCCCCTTCTTCTATTCCAGGATTGCTGTCAGAATATATATCTTCAGGTAATGATAAACCAGGGAAGCATGACCATAATCGCCGTGTTTTATTTTGGCCTTCAATTTTCAAATATTAGGTAACTTCATCAGCAAAACACGCATACAATAAATACTACTGAAATACTATTTAACGAGTCGTCAAGTTTATTTGGATATATCTACATTTCAAGATACGCAGTAATGAGACCTTTCCATGACGCTAGACAGCAAATCCTAGCATAAAATTTTAGTCTGTAGTTGGAAATCATTTATACAAATTAAGTTAAGCAATTCTGAGGAGCAACGAATGTTATCGTGAGCGGCTCTGCCGCTGGATAAAGGCCGCTCTGGAGGAACGCATAATAGTGGCGTCTCTCGAGAAGGCTAATATCGAAGTGAGGACAGGATGTGGTGCCCCCAACGAGGTGTATTATCACCACTTTTGTGGACACCTATTGTCGATGACGTATTAACAAAGCTGTGCAAAGAAGGCCATTGCCTAGGATATGCTAACGATGCAGCGATAGTAGCACGAGGCAAATTTGCCGGGGTAACATCAGAACGTAAAAGGGCCTTAAGTACAGTAGATAACTAGTGTAAACGGTCAATGACAAAAAAGCACAAATCATTGTATCTACAAAGAAACGTTCAAACGCTTCAAAGCTTGAAGCTAATCATGCTAGGGGTAGTGGAAATTTCATTTGTCAAAGAAACGGAGCATTTCGGAGTATGGTTCGATCAAAGATTTACATGAAATTTTCACATCAATAAAACCGTCAACAAATCTTCTATTGCCCTAGGCGAATGTAGAAGGTTATGTGGAAAAACGTGGGGATTAAACTCAAAAATGATGCTGTGGTTATGCGTGAGGGTAATTAGACCGATGATAATATGTGGCTCGGTGGTATGGTGGATGAAGACATTGCAGGTAGAGGAAATAAGGCAGCTAGGCGTTGTAGTTGTACAGACTTGGAACTTGGAAATGGGGGCCATGAAAACTACGTCAACAGCTGCTCTGGCAGTCCTCCTTAACCTAGAACCACTACATGTACACATCTAGGGAGAGGCTAGGCTAATAAGCTACAGGTTAGCCATTCATTAACCTGTAGCTTATTAGCCTAGCCTCTCCCTATGATGCAGGCCTATGATGCAGATTCAGAAACTGTTAAAGGAACTCAAAGCGGGGCCGATAATAAGCTGGCCCAGCGATGCCATCCGTCTCAAATATAGCCTCGACAAGAATTATAAAACGGTAATACCAGATAGAGAAGAATGGGCCTATTAAAGCTGAATCTATCTGGTACATAGATGGCTCAAAGACAGAAACTGGAGTCAGAGAAAGAATTTGTGGAATTACACAAAAAAAATCTAAATCACTAAACCACTAAACCTAATTCAAGGCACCACAGCATTTCAAACCGAAATGGCAACAATGCTGAGATGTATTGACGAATTAGACAGTCAAGAAGTTAACTATCGATTTGTTGCTATTTATTCTGACAGTCAAGCAGTGATAAGAGCGGTAGACTCTACAGAGGTGAAATCGAAACTGGCGTGGGATTGCATGAACGCGTTTAATAGGCTGGGAAGACGTACTAAGGTGACCCTGGTTTGGGTACCAGGCACGAGGACCGTCGGCGAATTGGTCCGAGCACGCTCGTCAACTGCTGAAAAGACCCAAGGCACTATGTGGGAATAGCATATGCGGTAGTAAAAACAACTATTAAACACTGGAAAGATAAGAAATTTCAAGGCTCGTAAAAGAGTATTTTAGGTCAGAGAGAGGCCAAGCAATTTCTGATTGGATACAGGTCCACATTTATAGCGGACCTACTAAGCAGCTGGACAAACCTACGTAGAGGTATCACTCACAAGGCTGCTAGGTCTAATGAAGAAGCAAAGCTGAGGTAATTGATGAGAGAAGAATTACAATAGATCTGAAAAGATTACAGTGGGATAGGTCAAGAGTCACCTCGCATAGTATTCTAATCTAATCTAAAACACATGAGCGAAGAGACCGTTGTAGAAAATAAATTACAACAAATCTACGTCATAAGAAATGTCTATTTCATCGCCTAACTTTCAAATAATAACATTAAAGCAGCTACTGTTTAATTTTTGGTACTATTCTACTCCAAACCTTCTATGTTTTGCTATGGAATTTTCACCGAAAGAAGCGGCGTCCGTCATCAACAGAACTTTCAGAAAATTATGTAACGTAACTATAAACGCAAGGTTAAATGCACGGAAATGCCAACAGTAAATTCTAAATTGCGTTTGTTGCACTGAAAATGACACGCTGTGTTGACTTTTTGTCTTGTTTACATTTCTTCAGGGGCTGTCATGTAGGTTGTTGTCTTTCTCTGTGTGCTTTGTAATATTGCTTAAATAACATTTATTTTCATAACTCGTTATACTGAAAGCGTTGTGAAAGTGTCAACTTTGTCAACGCAGTAATTTGATTTTCAAGAAAGATCGCCACTACCTCCAGATATGAAATATTACGGATTTCCATTTATTCATGATGTAGCTTCACTAATTACTAGTTGTTATAAGTTCTACCGGTCTCCCTTGCCAAGTAGAATTTAAGAACGTTAAATAAATTGTTTCCTAAACGTAAAGATCTATAAATCTCTTTTGTTGAAATTTGGTGTGGTATATCTCACCCCCTGCTCGCAATGTGTTCATTCTATGCTGCGTCAATTTCGTTTGGACCTTTTTTCTATTGGGTGATTTCTTCTGGGCAACTCTGTTGTAAGTTGTGTCTATTAACATTTGGAACCACATAGCCTCCCCATTCCCATTTTCTCTTCGATTTTGATGGTTTGATATGGTTTTTGCTTAACAACATTAATAAGTTTTAATATGTAACCGCGTTAATTGTAATTGCAATGTTTCGTTATTCACTATTCATGCCGATGACGCCCTTATGTAAGTGATCTTGAACCTACACATAAGTACTTGTTGTTTCGCATGTTTTCGCAATTGTTTCCTCCGACGAAGCAATAAATTAATTGTGAAAGGGTAAGAATTGAACAATTGAGTAGATTATCTACTTCACCCATTATTCTATTTTGTAGACCTAACAAGTTTTTTAGTTAAAGTTAATAAATGTAAAGGATATAAATCTTTCTGATAGTGCACATCATCTCAATATTCAGAGTATAGAAAAGGTCTATAAAAAGCGTCACCCATCCTTACTGAATGTGGTACAGAAAGCAGGTAAGTTTAACTATTACAAAGATAGGAAGCTAGAAAACCTTTTTGTTTACCATATTTGCTACGAATGTAATCTGTGCATTAAAGGATTTTAATGCTATGCCGCACATAAGCTGATACCGCATTATACCCGTTTCCAGCGCATATATGCAATAGAAAATACCACCTACATTAGCTTTTTAATAATAGTTGTACATAAGACTATGTTATCTCTTCTGCTTTATTCGCTTAAGCGCGCGAAATTCTGTCTATATACCTACAAAGCGAGCGTATAATACGTATACATAAGTATACCTATATATCGCATGTAACGTACACACGGGTACATATAAACTTTACGATCCATATCAGAACGTAAACTCTTTTATTTTAGGTACTTTCGAGGCGTAAAAGTGTGGCATAATATGGAAGCTATGATTACTGCGAAATAAACAAAAAATAAATTGGAATTATACGAAATAAAAGGCTTGAAAAGATCGTATAATATCGAAATACAATACAACGAGCATTAAAAGCAAAACCCCTTCGATTTTATTGTTGGGCTAATAAATAAATTAATTTCCTTTGGAATGTCAATTTTATGTTATCCCGTTTTTTGCTAAAATCAATTATGTATTTATTTAATGGCGGAGCAACACGTGCAGCGAAATTGCCTTTTTACAGAAGTTACGTAATTGTTTACTCTAAACATATCGGTTGCTTCGATATAGCAGAATACACATTTATGCATTTATTCACTTTAGAATGGATGGAATTTGTCCTAATTGCACCTGTCACTGAATACAAAAGGAAGAAAGAAATACATAATTGCGGAGCATTTTACACTCCTAAGTAAAAATAGTATATTGCTATTGCTATTGCTAAATAGTAAAAATATCGGTGGGAAGCCACATTGAGCAAAATTGGAACCTTCGAAAAATTTGAAAGCAATTAAACACCATTATTGTCACTAACCCTCTTGTTCTTATTATTGAACAAGTGGGGTCTTAGACTACTTCTTTGCCGCCAAAGAAGGCTACTTGGCTACTACGATTGGATAAATAGGACCCCAAAAAGCTCAAAAGGTTATGGTTTCCTTTATAATGATGTTTTGAGTTTGAAAATGTTAACAGTTTTTGAAAATATCACAGTGCAACACAAACTCCAGTTTATACAACAGCAGACAAGCAGGGTAAATCCAGAATAGGTGGCTATACGACAAAGAAAGCCATATTCGTGGCAATAACAGTTCATGCACTGTATGCAGTTTTGATGTAACGCTAGCTAGAAACTCTTGATGTGTACAGATTTAAAAACAAATGCAGCTGCTTTATTTGGTAACAATTTTAGGCACCGTTCAGTTATGCAGTATAAACGACGCCGACGCATGACTTTCTACAATTTTTCTCAGCACCAATACTTGAAATTTGTTAATTTGACTCCTAAGCTTTCAATAACTATTAGCGAATAACACATTTTTGTGTAGATTCTTAACGAATACATAAGAAAACGTGTGTTTACTTTATCTTTTGTAGTAGTCGATACCAATTTTATTAATCTTTGTCAAATATTTCTTAAGTTTATAAAGTAACTAACAACGTATACTTGATTATTACAGTATTAAGCCTACTCTCTAATAGACATTTTGCCAACTGTAACTAATATCGTTCAAATCATATTCGCAACGACTAACGCCAAACAGCCATCTAGGTAATTATAATGAACGCTTAACTACGAACGATTTACTTTGATATAACATCATCCTAATTCGTAACCCAGATCTACACTACGGCAAATATAGCAACTAATTCCTGACTATAGGCGTTACCCTTCTTTGCACTTGTCTTGGTTTAAACGATATGATATGCAAATTAAATAACGTTTAAGCCTGATTTGGATGGCATCGGGCGACGTTGGAGTTGGAAGGTTTCCTCCCTTGTCTGATATACAATTATAGATCGAATTAAATTAATATCGGGGCAGATTTGAAAACCCCGTAATGATAACATCGTTAGTAATCCGATCTCCTCAATTAGTAACAGTGACGCCACGAAGACTCGGAAATCCAACACTCTATTACCTCCACCACTTTGGCATGCTACAATTATTGTTAGATAATAAGCCGGCTATTATATAAGACGAACTGGTGAACTAGATGGATATGAAGGTGAAAGTTTATGTAGACGTAGAAAGTTTATCTAGACGTAGAATATTAATATACGGGAAAGGTTTTCGTTTCCTTATGCTTAATATCATTAATTCTATCATATTTGCTTCGTTACAGTTTCCTACTTGTATTTTGTGCGTAGGGAGTTGCTTCCAACACACCTTTCTTTCCATAAATAATAAAGGTTATTTCAACTTATTGGAGAAATTTGCTTCTTAATAATGTCTTTTAGGTTTACCAGCGCCAAAAGCCAAAAATCTGCCGGGCGCAGATCAGACGATCTTGGCAGTCATGAATTTTCAAAATGTTTGCTTATAACACAGTCTTGAAAAACAGCAGTTACCAGGTTTCTAACTGACCGGTACATATGCGGACTGCTCCATCCTGTACAACAATTATGTCTTCAATTGCGTCCTGGTTTACAATTAACATTTACAGATATCATTCATTAGTAACAATTGTAGTCACGACCTCGTCATTCTGTACTTTCTGGAATTGTATCAATTATGCTGTTAGGCAAGTAATGAACTTCTTGTTATGAAGACCTCTTGTAGATTTTCTGTTTGCCATTTTCGATAGTTTTGAGTCATTAAAAGAAGAATAGGCTTCACGGGATAACCATTCGGGTTCAACTTCAATCTAAGCTATTATTCGCAAAGGAAAATCATACCTCGTTACCAAATCTGTCTCCTTCAAATCAAGCAGTCGTTGCAGTTTTTAAGATTTTGCATAAAATTTTGCATTATGTAGCATTTGCAGTCTATCGTATGCTGGGGATGTCTCTTTGTGCAATTAAATGTTTCATAACTTCAAAAGCTTACCATTAGCCGCACTGTCAGTGGTGTCGTCAGTTTCATTGATGCAGCATCAAAATTAGACGTTCTCGTAGTTTAGCACTACACTAATTCTTAATTTTGCACTACATAGCAATTCGAACGATTGCATCATTTGGCATTCTGCAAAATTTGAATTCAATATTAATTCTTACGCTAATTAATTTATGTGAATCACTTCTGCTGCTTTGACCAAAGTAAATCATTTTGGTAGCTAATATGAATCACTAGAGCAGTTCACACGTATTCTTAGCTCACAAGTTAACTAACTTTCCTCTTGTTAACAATAAGAGACCAGCATGGAGTTGGATCCCACAATGTCCATGAACACTGTAATACATCTATTTTCAAAGAAATGGTGATAAAAGAAAAATCAGATCTGGCCGGATGCGGCTTTCATTCGAATAGATTTTCAAAGAATACTGTTAAGTGACCCACATACCACATTGCTGCATAGATGCAGTTAAAATTCAAGAGTGTGTGTGCAGACGTAGATTCCACTTTAAAGAAATTATTTGCTTTTATGTGATATATTTATGATTTATTAAATAAAACATATTAATGGTTCGCGGATGTTTTTTTAGAATAACTTAATCTCCTGTTACTCTGTGACTATACTAAGGGGTTGCTTATTTCTTTACCTATTATGGCAAAAAAAAGAAACACTGTTTTTTCGTGCTTAATTCTTAGTGTTGACCTTCTTCGTATTGATAATATTTTTCTTTGTTGAGCCCAAACATTATTTTTGTTTCCTAATAAATGGATAATTTGAGATGATATATAAAAAGTTAAAATTATTATACAAAGAAAAGAAGAGAATTGAAAATACTTTGCAAGTATTGGGTGCATTGCAATTTCTATGAAATATTGATATTCCGAGACTATTGTTACTAACGTTTCTCTGTATGCACAAGAGCATTATTTAAGTTATTATTTTAAGTTTAACCGAATTAATACACATCTAAAATTTTACAAAATAATTATAGTCATTTTTTTGTACTTGGCATTTAAATTTTATGACCTATTTAAGCGTGTAGCATCATAACCATTTTGAAAATGGCTACGTGTTAGTTTTTTGAATTGCTTTGTACTTTTAGTCCGCAATGCTAATTAAGCTTGAAATAAAGATCACAATTCACGGTTGTTGCTTACACGAAACATATAAAATAAAAAGAGAGGAACATAAAAGGTAAAACGTTTGAGTTAAATTTTACTTCTGGCCAATTAAAAAGAAAAAAGAAACACCAGTGGAACATATCTGCAAATATATGGTTGCTTCATTAAATATGTTTGCATTTTATACAACCTTCCCGTATACTCTATTATTCTCATTAGCAATAGTAGTATTCTACATTAATGTGGGTGATCAGGATTAAGAATGTAATTATCAAATAATCTAAAATGAAAAATAATAAATGATGTATTTCAATTTTCTTTAAAGAAGCATCGTTATGGGTTTGCTCTAAGTTTTTCCTCTACGATTTTTGTAAGTGCTAGCGCAAATTACATTTGGGGTTGGTAACCCACGCAGAGTATCATTATTTATTCATTTACTGTAACGTTTGATAAGTAAATACGTTTAGCTGAAGAGTGGCAAGTTTTAGATAAAAATAAATATTTGATCACGGTTATATTCCGTAACAAGAATTAAAGTTAACCGAGCACCGCCAATTTTAATCTTAATATCTCGTTCGTCTACCTAGTTATAGGTAGTATAAATTAGATGTGGAGCAACTTTTTGAGAGAAGCAAATTTTCTGGATTATTTGCCTTCTTTTGTTCGATATTTTTGTCTGAGTTTACCTTACGTTGTAAATGCACAGGTATGGAATTCTAGTACTTCCTCCATTCTAAAGTAGATGTCCACTTTCCAGGAAGTAATATAATTAGAAGTACAGTTGTAATCGTTTGCTTACAACAAATTGTAATCTATATTTGGTTTTATGTACTATGTAATAGCTTATTATCCCTCGTTAATTTAGCGTCGTCGATTTCATACATTTCCGTAAGAGTATGAATACGTCGTTTGGTCCTTCGCTATTCCTTCATGGTGTAAAGAATAAATAACATAACAAAATCCCAAGTCAAGCACGTTAAAATCGGTTTTCACAATCCGCGCAGATATCATGACCTCGGCAGTGAGGCCGCATATAATCTTGTTGGATTTTTATTTCCATGTTTTTGCTTTAATTAGCCAGTAACTTTAGTTGGTTTTGTTACTAAATCTTCGCATTTGGAATTCTCTTCTAAAGGTTCTTGCAGAACCTGTGAAGGTCGTATCTTGCCATATAATAAAATAGTGTCACTTTTCACCAGAATGAACGTAATTCAACATTTCTTGAAACTCATCTGTTACTTCTTTTAGCACAGCAATGGCAAATTTTAACCATGTTGTTTGTTGTATTTAAAATTTTTAAGGAAATATTGCAGAAGACCTCCACTTTTTTCCTTTGATAAATTTCATTTTCTAGGTGTCTAAGAATCAGACGTTATTTGTAACGAGTGGTAATAACAAAAAAGTAAGAAAAAAAAAACAGGGGGTGGCAGACGTAAAACGTACGTTTTTCTATTCCCCGAATGGAGGCGGTGATGGCATCAGGTATTCATCAATACGTTTGCGCTTTATAATTGGATTTGTGATGGATCTATTGGTTATTGTTTTTGTTTGCATTGTAGATTGATGGTGAGTCCTCCTTAAATATCAAATTTTTCCATCTGCTTTCATTGTCGGTAGGTAGTAAGTGCGGAAATTGTCTGTTTGTAAATGTAAGATTAAGGAAATTAAAAATCATTTTAACAAGAGCGAATTGTTTATATTTTGGATTAATCGAAACATATACAAAACGGATCCGGATGAGTTCATTACCTTTTCTTTTTTTAAATTGGAGCACCCCCATTTTATCGATCATTATTTTTCTCTTTAATAAAGATTGATGACAACTGAATTGACAACACTGATGTGCGTATGGAAATGTAGAATGCGCTTGTAATTGTGTTACGCAGATACTTCTATCAAACCATTTTTAAATTATTTAGTTTGGTTGATACAGCAATGATGAATTTTTCATGTTGACAACATGGGCTGTATAAAAGAACCGACGTAAACTATACGTTTTCCAACTTTTATACGAACGAGTTTTCAGCTGCATATCCATTTGCACAACATTTAAGAATTAATTCACTTTTAGCTTTGATCTAATGAAAATACGTAAAGTGGACACGGAGGAAATAAAATAGATGATAAAAATGTGAAATGATTGATAAAGAATTTATTAGTAGGAACAAATTTATGTACGTATTCCTTTCGTTTTCATATTCTTCCATTGTTTGAATGGTGGTCATCATAATTTTATCTTCGTTAATACAGCATTAGGGATATTTCTCAGAAATCATCATGTGAAGGTCCGCAATCAAATTAAACGGATCCCTGTCTAAAGAGACCAATTTCGAATATGTACGAAATAAGTGGCAATTTTTGGTAAAGCAAAACCTTTACTCTTCAGAATAAGCTCTTCCTTAATATTAAAATATGTTAGGAGCAGGTCATATTTTGTTATCTATTAGTTCTTGTCACTAAAGAGCGTCCAGAAATGCCCGGCCTGCCTTTTAGAAGGGAAAGGATATAAACCGCGAGGCAAATAGCAGTGTTAGGTGGAGGCGCTCGGAGCCACGCTGATGATTCCGGGTAGGCAAACACATCCCCGTTGGCTAGTGAATTTCTCTCCACGCATTGTTTTTGTCATGAGCGATTCCATCAGTACTATGAGGAAACTATATTAGCATTATTTTTTGGTTATAGTTGTCGCATTTGAAGGAGGCTAAGCATGCGATATTCCGCTTTAAGCTATTTCATCGTGTATTATCTACTTGGTTTATGATTTTTAGATAAAAATTAAAATTACTTTGAGTTCTTACATTTATGTACTGACAACGAGATTCATTTCTAAAAGAAATTTTTTGTTGTAACCTCTCCAAAGGTAAAGAAAGTGTCAACTTACCAAAAGCGCTGAAATGTGCAATAAAAAGTTCACTTCATTTGGTAGCTTTTCTTTGTTACATACCGTTTGGTTTTTTCAATATTTATTATGCGCTTTGAAGCAATTTCTGAAAATACGTGCAGAATCTATTGAAGTCAGTGTATATCAATTTTATTCCATAATTCTTATTCTTGCTCTATTTTCTTTTATCCCCAGTACAGCTACGATTGTTTTCCTGTCTAACACACTTAATTTTTGTTGTTCTTTGTTTGCTAGCGATTTCATTTCTACAGCGTATATAATAGCGTATATATAATATTAACGAGAATATTAGGGATTTGCAAAAGTCGATCTACTGATTTTTTGTTCGCAAAAACAACATATGCAGCGCATCCGCTTAGTCCCTGGGCGGAAGATAATTCCTCTCCTGAGCAATTTTACAATAAATTTTCAAATAGAAAATAAGTTCTGCATAATATAAAATTACTCTCAAGTATATAGGGTGTTCACTTTCTACTACAAATGATGCACATCTGGTTTCTTGGAAGATTCCGTATATTATTCCGTTTTTGGATTACCCTCCTGAAGTTATGTCAAATTTCAATGTTTCCTATATTTGCCTATCTTAATTTTTGGGATAACTGAGATAATTTGAGATTTTTGCGAAATCCTGCTTTCTCTTCCACAAGCCATAGCTTAAACGTCTTACAGGCTAGAGCAGTGATTCAAACTTTCAAACTATATTCTACAAGATGGACAACAATATCGTTGCCAAGTTTGCTTTATGTTATTTCACTTTTTTTAAAAGAACACGAATATTTTTATGAACTCTGTTAGAGAAATTGGACTAGATTTCTTATATAAACATTTCCTTTTATCTAAAATAAGTACTTCTTTAGTAAATTAAATACAAAGATAGGCAGATAAGCTTTTCGTGTAAAAACACAGCTGCGACGATATATACTATAATCTTTTGTCTTGCTAAAGATATACTGTCGTTTTTTTAGTACAATTTCAGAATGTTCTCTACATTGTGTGGTATTGAGTTAACAATCTCGCAAAATAGACAACAAGCAGATAAATGTTGATTAGTGTTGAGCATAAAACGAATAGATTTATTTAATACACCGCATTTTAAGAAAAAAGATCTAAAGGCATATTGTATAATAAGTGGTTTACAACTGAATTTTTATTATTTCCGAAAGTATAATTTCTGTAAACAGACGTTACGTAGTACGATCATTATTATTTAACCACAGCTATGATTGACAAAGACATCCCTAGACACACCAATTTAAATCAAACGACAGATAAATCTTTTCTGTGTGTTTCAGTGCTGTAAAAACGTATCGAATTCTGTCATTAAAGCTTAATACTGCAAGTTTGTATGCCGAATATATCAGATATCTCGAATTTATTCAAGGCATAACTTTCCATGTAGGATTGTAGTTATTTTCACGATTCAACAACGTTGAATGCAAGTAATCCATTTTCTTGGAGCATTTCAAGAGAGCATTTCTACTACTACTACTAGGTTGCTGTTGTTTTGTTCTCTGCTACCACACGCGGATGAACCCGCTGGAAGCGTATCTGGACGTGGATTTTAAATTCAGCTCTCATTTCATTCCATGCGTTACCCATGTTTGCGTGCACTTCATGTTACACAATACTTTCCATTAGTTATAAGAATATGCTAGGACAACATTATGAAATACGAGAAGAACCTATATTCTTGCTTTTGATATCTTAGATTATTAAAAATAGTTTCGTTTGAAGCAGATCGTTACAGAAGTTATTTCCGATAATTTTGCAGGTTATTTCCGACTTTCGTTGTGTACGAAATAACATTTCCCGGATGCAGTTTTTTTTTAAATTTTGTGCAATTAATTAGCGACAAATGACAATGATTAATGAGTTTCTTGTTCGCCCTTCACTTTTACTGTAGAATATTTCACATTAACAACACAATATAATTGATTGTAAATCGACACCAGAAACGCTTACCCAATGCCCAAATAACCCAGTAAAGAATTCATTGCCTTTTTTTATTAATTAATCAAATCGATAGAGAGGGGTTTGATTACAAAAGTAAACAGAGCCGATAATTAAAAGCGATATTCAAGGAGTTAATAACGGTCGATTTATCTTCTTGGAAGAGCAATATTTCCTGCGTATTTATAACTTGTAACTTGATAAATTTGACTAAGGAACTTATTCGATATAAATTTGAAATATTTGTTTACTTTGCATGTTATATTTAATCCATTGATTTTGTAGTTGATTAATATATGGTTAGTAGGTTTAAATTTAATGCGCAAATTGAGGCCATCGCACAGCTACGGGGCTTTAGTTCCTCGCGGCTTCTTTTATTTGTGGGAATTAAACTTGTAACTGATAAAGTGTGAAAGTTTGCTGAAGCAAACATTCGCGCTTTCTCGGCTTTATTTTCTCTTAATAAATGAAATTTTCTGATTAATAAAAAGGGAATTATTCTGATATATTCTTGCTAGTTATGAACATATAAGACTTTCTTTTGTAGAGTTCTATTTTCATGTGAGACTGCATAGATTTTAGGTTATGAGTTAGGATTAGATAATAATAATACTAATGATAATAACAATAATAATAAAATAATAATAATAATAATAATAATGGTATCATTAGGTGGACCAATACTAAGCTTAAACAATTTGACATTGAGACTAGAAAGGAGTTCCGAAAACACAATGCACATCATCCTAACAGCGCGCTTGAACGATTTCATTTGCTTAGCAGTCATGGAGGAAGAGGCATGTCGAACATCGAGATGAGACATTGCACTCAAATAAACATTCTCAGATAACACGTAGACGCACTTGTAGACTCATGGAGACGCAATTCACTACATGGAAAATACAGAGCAACTAGAAAACGAGACTATTGACATTAGAGACAGCCTTTACTGGCTGTGCGAATGTTACCTGTACAAGGAAACAAAGGGATTTCTCATTTCGATCTACGATCAGGTGATATCCACGAGATCATACGAACGGTGAATTAGAAAATATCATCTGCCACTTATGTGATAATAAAGAAGAATCTTTAGATTATCTGATTAGTGGGTGTGAAGTCTTGGCATCCAAAGCTTACATAAATAGGCACGACATACCAACCCGAGAGTTGAGAGAAATTTCGCGATCGTCTACTAGAAACTGGGTTATGTGAGAAGGAAAGAGGAAAGAAAAAAACGCTCAACCACGGCTGCGGATGAAGTCTATTGCAAGATAATTGTAAAACTACTATAGGCGCAGAGCGCCGAGGTTGGTCTCACGTCGTATGAGGCAATAAAAGACTCAAGACTCCAAAGGCGTTATTGAGTAGCGCGATTCGAACTTGGCCGAGAACATCGAAATTGGAATGTTGACCAGTAGGGTCAAATTTTGTGTACGGACGAGACTCGTTCCTGTATAAACTCAAGTAAACTCATGTAGGGAAACCTTGTATCGACGTCAAAGAGAACAAAATGCACCATTTAGTTTTACTACTACTGCCTCTTTTAGTGGAGATTATGGCGTGGAGTGGTATATGTTTGGGGGTACGCATAGAATTAGTGGTGATTGATGGCGGAGCGTTAGCTGCAGATAGTTCATCAGAAATATTTTCTAAAACCATCTAGTAGCTTTTGGCCCAATATATCGGAGAAAATTTTATCCTAGTGCAGTATAATGGAACTGACTTTAAACCAAATGAATACAATAACAAAGAATTGGCTAGAGTGCTTCCCTGGCCTGAACCCGTCCGAATATTTGTGGGGCATGATAGGCAGAAATCTTTGGTCAAGAAATCCAGCTGATAAAAACAGAAGATCAGTGGCCTCATCAGTATGGGAAGATGAATGATTGCAGTTATAAAGGTTCGTGATCTGGGAGCACAGTTGCAGCAAAAAGGAAAGCGCATTAAATGAGTAATCAGGTTCGAAATGCCCAATAAAGTTATTCTGTTTAAAACCAATATTTTGTTAGAGTCTGACATCTTTCAATTTTCTTCTTTTTCAATAGGTTTCACATGGTACAACCTTTATAAAAAAATTTCCATTTACTTCACCTAACTTCGTATTAAGAGATTACCTTCGAAATATTAACAATATGGATACTATAGAGAAAATAATTGGTTTACGTCTGTCCCTCTAAATTTGCTGTAGTAAAGAAAAATTATCTGCTTTTATTAGAAACCTCTTTTTTTTCAATTCTTCCAATTAAAAAAGAGAAGCAAATAAGATACAGGCTTATTATTATTAACAAAGCTAGCGTTTTGATGCGTGCTAAACATTTATTCACAAAGGAGTTCGGAGTGAAACGTAAAACATGAAAACATAAAAATAAGATCGTTAGGATGTACATATTTAAAGCCGAGATTCTCAAAAAAAAATTTATTTACAGCAATGAGTCAGTACTTTTAAAGCACGGAAACAACAAAAGACATTCAGATAAATTAATGATTTATTCACAGACATCGACTCTGTGCTTAAAACAAAAACGCCATCGTAGAATAAGGCGAGGAAAGGAAATACTTTTTCCGGGGCAATTTCGTGCGTAAGCGGCATTTAAAATTTTTCCTCGGTGGATACGGCGGAGTTAGTCCAGTTGCCGTATCGAATTAAAAACGAGTATATTTTTGCGTTGAAGTTGACGAAAAAGAAATATTCCGCAGAGATTTCTAAATTTTTTTTTGCAGTAACAATCCAGTGGAGACAGATTTTCCCACTGGCTTCTTTTAGAAAAATCCCAGGCACGGGATTCGTGCAATCAAAGGAAACACAATCTGTAAAATTTCGAACCGATCGTATACACAGAGAGAACGTCGCATGTTAAATCAACAAAGACATTTTTATTGAGATTTTTTGCTTGCATGAATAACAATATTGATCAGTTCAATAATTTCAATACAGTTATGGCACATAAATTTAATTTTGACTTTTTTTTTATTGAGAAGTAACATGATGACATGACAATTGTTCTCGGATAATGATTATTCAAAACTGTTTAGCACAGGGGGTAATTGTTTGAGTGTTGGTGATCGTTAGAGTAGCTGAGTGCTATGGTGTTGTTAAGGTGAGAAGCAGCCCAAAGAGGAGAAACAGACGCACTTGCTCCAAACTATCGCGCGAATAGATGCTCAGATTAATTTACATGGCCGAATAGTTTGCGATCATGCTGGTGATTCCCGTTTATACTTACAATTAAAATATGTCGTAATTTCTAGTAAGAAAAAAAGTGCCAGGCAGACTTGCGGCATTCCTCGTAAATGTGTTTACACTACGCGTAGACGCAATAAATGAATCAGTTTGACAAATGTGATATTGTCACATTGTTATAAAGATTTTACCTTGACCTTAAGTTACAATAGGAGACTCACGGAGAATACGTAGATTACTTTAAAGTACTATTTTGTTTAGAAATCAGACGTTTGCCGTTTCTGTTGATTCATTCTTTGATGTCTTATGGCATTATACCTTAGGATCATAGTGCCTCGTATTAGAGGATTTTTGGTTTACTGTATTCCAAGTAAGTTACCATACCGCGAGAATATTAACATTCCTTTATATTTTATATAGTTTATTGCATATAAAAAGTAATACTCATAATTTCTTTACAAATGGGACATTTTATGATTATACAACCAGACGCAAGGGCGAGTTGTGCACTAGGTCTTCACGCTTGAGTACTACTAAAAAGACCAGAAGATGTCAAAAGCCTGCAATTCGCTGCGTTTTAAAGTAATTTAGCGAAAATATTTTACAAGCAGGACTTCTATTCGGAAGAAGAATATTTGGGATGTTATAACCAGTTGCGCTTTGGCCTCTTTGTTTAAACAACAATATTTATATATTTTTGGTTTTATACACTTTACCTGTTTATTCCTTTGTTATTTTAACTTATCGAAGTACCTAGTGTACCTAGTGACCTCTTCCAATCTTTTCCGGATTTATTTTTCCTCTTTTTTTTTACTATTTTTGTTAAAGCAAAAGAGTCCACTAAGCAACTTTTAATATAGAAGACTACATTCACCAACGGAAAGTTACAATTATATTTCTTCACTTCAAAATTATCACCGATCATCTTTAAACTTTTAATATATTGTTTTTAAATTAATTAAATAAACTTGAAAGATCTTCAACTTCTTCTTCTTAATTACTTACTAAATGGTACAAGTTTATTTCCATAGCTTTTACTCTAATGTGTAGTAAAGAAACAGTAAATGTGAAGTGTTTTATGTTTCCAATTTTTACAAATAATGGTACTAAACCCAGTACGGACGAATCCGGGAAAACGTCTATTATAATCTGCAAAAATATACAGGTGTCCCATTTAACTAAAAAAAGTTGAGGTACTTCTAGTTAAACCGGAAGTACAGTAATAACAGACAATTCGAAATTAGGTGCACTAGGTACCACAACACTTACTTTCAAAGTTTTATCAATATCATCGTTTCCGTTTTAGATATCCGCTTGGTTCCGTACTTTACCCTAATCCGGTATATAAATGGCAGTTAGTTTCAAAATGTATCCTCATGGGAGTCTCGCTTATTATTGAAGATAGAAGATACCGAGAAACCGAGAAGAATAGATGGACCTGTGACAAACGACTCGAGATTTAAAAAAAAGCGAAGAATGCTCATTTTCTACTTTTACGTCTAGCACCTTTCTTTTGATTTGCAAAGAGAAACTGTATTCTCAAGGGCTTCGACTTTCTGTCTAATGATGTATTCAAAATTTTTATATAACGTTTCTGTCTATCATAAAGAAAAACTTTGGTAGTAGCAACTAATACAGGGTTTGAGATAACAGCTATTGGTGTTTCATTTAACTAAATCCATTTTAGCTAGTCAACTACAAGCATAATTATTTAGGAGTTAATAACGAAACTCTTTGTTTCTATTGCAAGTTGTTTTCGTAGCTTTGTCCACCAAATCAACGAAAATAGTTCAACCACTGCATTTTGTTAAAGGACAAAAATAAATTGTCTCGCCGTTTACAAACAAGCAAACTCGTTTCAATGCACGAAACAAAGCAAACAAGCAAATTTGCAAAAGGAATGGAATACAAAGCAATAGTTTTATTCTCCGTAAAATATGGGATAAACATTGCAAATCGTCTCGCTAAACATAAAGAAAATTGTCTTATTTTTTCATAAAATAAGCGCAACTGTTGTACGTAATAAACGTGCTCCATTTCCAGAAACGATGTTACACCTTGTGCCACATTAATTTCAGTTACTTCTGAGGAGCTACATTTCGAAAGTGGATTTCTTACCTCGGGCATGTTTGCCACGAACTTTCTTAACTTGTTACTAGTTGCTATCGTACACAAGTTTGCTATTACTTGAATGGAATAAGTTCTTCAGAGAGAATGTTAACTTTCTTTCATTTTCCTTGATTTAAAAAATCCGGGGAATATTTATGTACATATGCAGATACGTTTGCATGTGCACTCTTTGAACTAATCAGTGAAGAATGAAGATGTAAGTACATTCGGAAGCGATGTGATGTTAGAATAGTCGACGACATAATTATAAATGCGAGTTGTACTTAAAATTCTTCTACGGAACACATTTTAGGTACCAAAAACAATTATTTTAGAATTCATGCGACGCAATAAAACAGCATTCTAAATATTGGGCGTGGTTATTTTCACCTTTAATTGCTGCAAACCTGAGCATATGCTCTAATTTATTTAACAAAAACTTAAGACTACTACGAAGAAGTCTGTTTCATTAATCTCCATCATTTAATCGGAGGTTGTTGAGTGTAGGCTTTCACGACCGTAATCCATAGTAGAAATGTCTTTCGGGTGATGTCGTATAGTTAATAGTTTACTTGACGTTTCGCTGACCATGCTGTCAGCTTCTTCAGAAGATTTCTAAAGACTGCTGTTGTTGTCTCTTGCTCCTCGTTATATATCCTATTTCTGTTCTGCTTTACCGATCCATAACTGTTCTGCTTTGCTGATCCATAACCGTTCCGTTCCGTTGAATCGCGTCGTTCGTTGTTATATGACGACTCCGTAGTGCTAACTTCCAAGTGTTATTGATCTTGTATCGGAGGTTATTTAATTTTGCAACAATCTATTCCTTTATGAAGATTTAATGTAAAGTTATACTCTTTTGATTGCGCGCCATGAGAGATGGCGAGCGGTGGGAATGCGTCATAGTGGCTTTTGGACACACGCCCTTTTGCTTGCAGTAGTACTTAAGTAGTACTTACAGTGCACTTATCAGTATCAGCTCGATATCTTTGTTGGCGGATCAGAAGGTGATACACGTCGCTCATACGAGTCGGTTTTAATGTATACAATTAATTTTGGTGAACATAAAAGCAGTTCAGTGACAGTAGATGAGATAAAATAATTACTTTGTGAAGCAACTAGTGTCCGTGCGAACAATCGAAAGAATTGTTAAAGAAGGAAATGCAGCAACATGAAAAATTATTTAAATGCTCTGGTAAGAAGAGACCAAGAGAAAATGGTGTCACAAGTTTACCGGAATATCAAATAAGGATGGTACGCCAGAAGATCCAAGTGGAATTAGAATGGAATGGATGGATCACATCATTAAGAAGAATTTTAACAGATTTATGATTCAAGTTCTGATGTACGCCGAGTCATAGAAAAGTATTGATAGAACAAATAAATATACGAGCATTAGGAGTCAATTACTTGCAAAAGATTAAATGTTTCCGCGACACATTATATATATGGACGAGACTTACATCCATAGTAGTCATATATCTCTTAAGATGTGAAGTGATGAAAGTACAAAAGGTATTTTCAAGAATATTTCTAAAAGACCGAGGCTAACAGTAACGAACGCAGGAGGCAAAATGGGTATTATACCTAACGTACTACTGATCTTCAAATCTGGCGTAAAAACTGGTGGCTATCATTCCGATATGAATGCAGAAGGTTATAGAAGATGATTGTAAGAGAAGCTTATACAGTAATAGTAAAAGGGGCGAAATGATTGACTGATTCGTGCTAAAAAGAATTCCTTTTGATTGATAAGCCACAATTATACCAGAATTAAACGTTATAAGGATCTAATATAAAATGTATAAATTCGACGAAATTCTACAACGCGGAGGACGCACAGGGTACCACAATGTCACTACCATCTCAATAGTATCGACTTGATCTGGGCTACCGTCAAGATCAATGTCGCAGCAATATTTTTGTAAATTAGCGGAATAAGAACTTTCAAGAATTTCTGAAGAAGATTGGGAACAGCATTGTAGACGTATGATTGATTTTGAACTAATATTTGGAGTCAAAAATATTAATTTATGAAATTATAGAAAGTTTAATTATTAATGTAAGCAATGATAGTGTCAACGGCGACAACTTCAGTTCCCAAGAAAATGAAATTATTATATTAATTCTTCTTACACGTATTATTCCAAGAAATGTGTACCACTGTTACAATGCACTATTTATAAATTAATCCTTGCAATGAAATAAATGATATGAACTGGAATTTGCAATATCCTTAAATACTTGTTTATACATGAAATATTAGATTAGATAGATTAGCCTGTGGCGTATATATGTGTCTTCTAATTTATGTGAAACCAATTGCAACGCCCTCCACTTGACAAGCCTCTACTGCTGCACAAACTTACGCCCATCGGTCGTCATTTCTCGTGGCGCATACGGTAGTGCTAATGACTAACAAGGAAAGATACCTAACCCATATATTCTGAATTTAATTAAGCTTAAATCTTTCTAGACTCTACAGGACTAGATAAAATACCGGTTTCTATTTTTGCTGAGAAACGGTTTTTACCGTTTCCCATTAATTATTTGCTATTAGATGTTTGTAAAAATTATCGATATATGTAGGCGTTTAAGACTATTGGACGGGTATCGTAATATACTAAACTTGATATAATTGTGGCTCAATGGGAGCGAGTTCCGCCTCATACTTTTACCTACAAAAAGGCGTGTATCTGTTTTGATTGTATTCATTTTGACACATCTTTCGCAGGAGACCTACAAACCACCCAAGTTTCACTAAATTCTGAATGTGCGGACTTGGTACCTATCCTTGATAGTCATTTTGTAAGAATTTTCTACACTTAAAGTTTTATTATTTGTATAGCATTTTGTATTTTGCACTCGACAATAACATGGTCCATGCATTTTTTCGAATGGCTTGCTAAATTCATTTCTTTTGGAAATAATATATAAGAAAGAAATAGCCTATAGGAAAACTTATAATACAAAAAAGCATAATGTTTGTAGTCAGAAAATTCAAAACACGCAAGAAATAGACATGAAGGTAAAGGAAAAGATTGTTTCCATGTTGTACATATATAGTTTAGTCCATTTTCTAAATTAATCTAGTTACGCCGTAGAACAAGAATTATTTAGTGCACTGAATATCTTTGCGATTATCTAGAGGATGGAAACATGCTTATATGTATATTACCGAAAACAAGAAAAAATTTATTGCTTTGTTTTGGTCTGATATGGGGAAGATCTATTAGACATATAATTTCATTCCTCCTAGTAGAAATTTATATTATATACTTTCCATTGTCTTATCTCATTTAAGAGCTTTTTGAATTGGGAATATACAGCAGACTATCAACTTTGTGCTGACTAAGCAAATGCAAATCTTCACTGGGTAAAGTACTTCACCTTCGAATAAGTTTCTTTTGTTTAAAATTGATTAAGTTCTATTTCATCTGGCGTCTGTCAGGGATTTAACTCAGAATTATTTCTATTTGTGTGACGTAATATGAATATGTAAGTTTTGCTAAATCTATTAGTTAACTAGAATAATGTATCATTCATATATTTTAATAAATTCATTATTTATATCATTTGCAGAAGAAGGCTTACTATTGAGAGACTATTGAGGAAAATAGATTTGACCAGAGATCTCAAAGCTTTGCTTAACCTCTCTATAATTTTATTTAACACTCTATCAAGTACTAAGTCCCATTATTCACGCATCTACATACGTCATTTCGTAGTGTCCAATTATTAAAAATTGTTCATTTAGTTTCCATCAATACGAGGATGATAGGATAAATACGTGTAGGAGAAATGTGGAGAATACAATGAATGGAGCACCATTCCGTATCGAAACTGGAAAAAGAAAAGTTCAGCGTCGAATAGGACCAATAAATCGACATAGTACTGTCCCGTGATTGTCCTTCCCTTCTCCACATAGTCGATTAAGATTGCGCCTTGCGAATCCTAAAAAAATCGTTATCATAATTTTTCCTGATGGAATCGTCACCTTCTTTGATGCATGTCTACCGAGAAAAGCTCCCCTGACCTTCTCCTTCAGGCGATATGGATATATCATTATATGATGTATCCATATCGCAGAAACTCACTCGTATTGCGATTAAACATGTCCAAACATTGCTTTGAAGTTATCACGCGACTTTGTTTGCGATCAATCGTCAGCAGACGCGGCATCCATCCTGTCGGTAGCTATCTCCTGCTGAATTTTTCGTCAAGTACGTTTTTCAATTGAGATGTTTACCATATTAGCAACATCTCTATCTTCACCCGGCGGTCTGCTAACTGTATTGTTCGTCTTTCATGATTTCACAAATATGCAAGCTTCCTCATTTTTAACAGCTTCCAAAATAACACTACTCTATAAACTTCTCTGAAATGTTAACAAATGTCGACTAAAGAGTAGTATTCGCAGTCGGTAATGCAAAGTTTACTATCTGCCCCCAAACACGGATACTTCTCGTACCATCCTCGTATATCCATTTAAGAAACTTCGCCATCTCGCTCAGTTAAAGAAGATAATGCTCATTCTGGTCACAAAAGAGACCATATTATAACACTAATTAATCGTGGGTTTTATAACACTATTTTTACAAAATGAATCTCGCTTTCTATGGAGACTGGTGTGTGCATCTGCTGGTAGCAAATGCTTCGCTCTATTGGTTAGCCGCTAGACCAACATGTATTGCTACTTGCTACAACGTAATATACAGTTTTTTTTTAAACCGTTTTTAAGTTCTAGACATTTCCCTACATTATATATCGTTTCCAGACAATATCTAATAAAACTATACGCTGATATAACATATGTATTCTAGATCTAGTAGAAAAACAGCGTTTTTTCCAATTCACACTTTTCCCCATCGCATATTTTTCTCTTTCTCAAAGGAAATCATACTTCCCTTTATATACAGCATTGTTTTTGTTCCTCTTAGCAATCATAATATTCCACTTTGCGATGCCCACCTCTGCACAATACAAACCTCTTGGAAAAACAGTTGCGTTGGAGCACGTGCCCTAAAATTACTTCTGCTTCTCAATTTCCATATCGATCCGATAGGATGAAATTGTTTCTTCAATTGCTTCAGAACAGTTTTATCATAGGCAACGTCGTCATTTATCAAGTAGGTTATTTCAATTTAATTTACAAACACAAACTGCTGTGTTTATTAAGATGCAATGCCTATTAATGCCATTCAGTTAGCGCGTTACGAGCTTAAGATGGTCATATGTATGTTTATTTAATAAAATTGTTGAAGAAAACAGATATCCTCAGAGCTTGTACATTAGTAATCGCAGATGAATTGGAATGGTGTATGTTTGTGTTGGGTGATTGTTAATATTTGCGTCATTAATGGGGTTCAATTATCGGATACACGTGAACTGCAATTTGTATCGCAGGCACCCTGATGATAATATTACATTCGCCAATGAGACCGTAGGACTATTTCTATGGATGTTCGCAACAAAGCACTGTTAAATTGATCGTTTATAGGTATATACAGATACCGCAAAATGTCTAGTGGCTTCTCGCTATTATCGGGCCGCAGAATAATTCAGGCTGAATGACATTAACTATTTAATCAATATGCATATCATGTGTGCCTATAAACTTGACATTAACTCACATGTGCAACAGTGTGCGGCAGGTTACATTGTAAATATGTTGTGGGAAATACTGCATACCTTCCATGCAATGATCTTTTATCGTTTAATGGTTGTGAATGTCTGGTCGTTGTGGTTTTCTTAACAGATGAACGACTTTAGCTTCCATATTTATTTATCTTACCTTTTATGCGCATTTGTTCTTAAATGATACTGGATTTGCGATTGTTTCTTCTCTTGTGTTGCAACGAAGAGTTGAACATAGTTATTACTCAACTTATATAGTTTTAAATCTAATGGCATCCTATTTGTATAACGCTGGGTAAATGGTGACCTATTCCTATGCCCATTTGTTATTACTTGTTGAGTGTAAGGCGTATCAGGTCGAATTATGAATATCGCTCTATTTTTTCTCCTATTCTTCCTGATTCTTAGTTTTTCTATGTATGCTTTTGTTAACATTTCATCTGCCATTCTATGCGTTAATAGTCTTGTCATTAGAGCTAATTCGCTTGGATCATTTACCTCTACGTATGTTGTGGCATATGCAGATGATATAATCTCCATAATCGGGCTTGAATTCAATATAGGCGGCGCTGCCTGCAAAAATTCCTCACTACTTTGGCGATGTTTTTTTTTTTTCTTTTGTTTTTCATACAGTGTTCAATTAATTGCAACATGTTATTCTATAAGCACAGAGTTACTGCTGATGATATATTATGACCTGGTATACTTATATTTTGATACGGGGGTGTGCCGAATACCAATGCGTCGTGGTACACAACTTATTGTCTATTCCTTATTCTACATCTGTACAACGACTAATGGTGTACACTGCCGTTCAGGGAAGTTCGGTCGGTTGGTAAAAAACCTGAAAAGGTTACAGAAACAAACGAAACTAAAAACAAAATGCAATTTTATTGTATGTACAGGTAAAAAAGACAAAAATAAATAAATAAGAAGTTATTCTGGCCTAATATAACATACTGAACATTATACTTTTTTCATCGAAAACACTCCCTTTGCTGTTAATCATCGCTCGAACTATTCTAGGCATTCTTTCAATAAGTTTTGTTAAAACGGATCGTGGAATATTAATTCATTCATGTTGCAGAATATTCCGTAAATGTTCTTGTGAAGTTGGGCATATTTTTCGGATCCTCCTGTTCAGTTCATCCCACAACAACTCTATAGGGTTCAAATCTGGGCTTTGTGGGGGCCATGTCATTACTTTCAGGGTGTGCTGTTCTTCTTGCTCCTTTAGATAGTTCTTACACACTAACGCAGTGTGTTTTCTGTCGTTGTCATGCATGAATGTAAAGTTACGGTCTATTATACGCAATCCTGATGGCACTGCATGATTCTGGAGTATTGCAAAATAATTTTCCTTCCTCATTACACCCTGCACTCTGCATAAATCTCCCGTCCCAGCAAAGGAGAAATATCCCCACACTAACACAGAACTACGCCCTTGCTTCACTGTTGGCACAATGCAGTCCGGGATCATTTTTTCGGTTTTAGATCTTCGGACATAAACTCGTCGATTTTGCCCAAAAACCTCAAACTTTGACTCGTCACTCCAAAGCACGTGTTTCCAATCATCTAACGACCAATCTAGATGTGAACGGGTCCACTGTAGCCGTTTTGCTCTGGCAATGCGTCCATGAAGGTTCGCCTGTTGAAGTCGACGTTTTACCGTACTCGCCGAAACTTGTTCTTCACGGCCGTGATTGACTTCGGCTGCTATTTGTGGCGCTGTTAATTTTCTCTTGCGTTTGCTTAATAATACAATTCTCAAATCTTCAGCTTTTGTTGTTTTCCTAGATGCTCCAGGACGAACACGATTTTCTATAGTTTCAGTTGTACGATATCGTTTTATGATGTCATTTACTGTTGAACTTCTCATATTTATTTTTTCAGCTATTTGTCGCCCCGAATATCCTTCTTCAAGCAGCGTAATAATGCGTGGACGTTTTTCTATACTGGTAGGCTTGCCACGTGCCATTTTGAAGTAAATGTTCTTAAAACTTTCGCGCAAAAACGACAGATGCACACCAACACACGTTTAACAGTAAAATGAAGCAAATTTATATCTTTACGGCTGTTATAAATAAACAAGAATGATACTGCGGTATTTTTGGTATATGTATTGTTCGTTAATAATCCCCAAACGACCCGTTTCAAAAGATCGGTACTTCCGAGAAATTCTTGGAATGATAATAAAAGGGACTTTATTGTGGTTGTCGCAATATTTCTACTTTACATAATAATTTATGGCTTTAATCCCTTAGAAAAGAGTGTATGCTTAATATTTTTCTAATTTTATGTATTAATAATTGTATACAGTGTGATATAATAGATTTTTATTGTATGACCGAACTTCACTGAACGGCAGTGTACATCAAGAGAAATATTGACCGATTCAAAGTGACTTAAAACACTTGCAGAGTGCTCTTGTATGTGTATGCATGTTAGGAATCATCCCTACACTCAGTTGCCAAAATACATTCTGCACTGCCCAGTATTTTTTAAAGTGTACTTAAGATACGAAGAGTATACTGAAAAAGTTCTTCTGAACGTTACCATTTGAAATGATATACGCCTACGTAAACTGAACTCAAGATGGGCGCTGTGAGAATTCTGCATCACTATTTAGTAAAATTTTAGGCAACTGAATTTAGACATGGTCGTACCAGCTCGGATGGCGGTGAATGTTCGGCACGACCAAAAACTGCAACCACTACCGATAACGAAAATGTTCACCAAATGATGTTAGGCGACTGCCAAATTAGGATTAGAGAGACAGCAAAAGCCGTAGGCATCTTCAAAGAACGTGTTTATCATATTCGTATCCACTGAAGATTTTGGCATGAAATAGCTGCGCGTTGGGCGACAGGATCAAAAATGTGTTAAGATAAAGTACTGAAACGTCGTATAAAAATTTCGAGCACATCATTGGATAAAAGATTGAAGGTGGCCTTGAGGATGTGTTTTAAGTTTATCTTTTCAATGTCAAATATAAAGGTACTAAAGGTAAAAGTATAAAGTGAGCTCTTTTCATTTAAGAAATTTTCGAACGTCATTTGTTATACATCCATTCTTCGGATTCATAACAAACACGAAATTTAACTTCGCCAATGTTATTATTATTAATAAGACATTACCTTTTATTTAATGCAGATGTTATTGGCGAAACCATAATGGAACTTTTATATATCGACATTATTCAAAAAAATCTCCCTCAGTCTGAGGGCATCTGACTATATCATTTTCAGGTCATTCCATTGAAAGAGATTTAGATCTAAAAAGGTTAGCATACTACATTCTGCAGAATTTGAGCACTGAAAGGGCAAAAGCTTTAATTTAGTTTCCATTTATTCTTTTATATCTTCTTTTACGCTCCGTTTTCAGTAAAAATATTCCTTGTTTTTACTACTAGTTTTACTCCCGATATAAAACGAAAGCAACACCATATCAAGGCGATAAGGTAATTGAATTAAAATAAAGTTACGTCTATAATTTGCGTACAAATAGAATTCTTACCGAAATAAACGCTGTAGCAAGGTCCTATAAAATTTTAATTAGAAGCACAGATACACGTACATACATGCTGTTAGACATAAAATAGTTAAACAAATTTAAGAGCGGAGCATTTCACCTACGTCGAAGTGCATTTAAATGAGAAAAAGCGATTGTAGTGCAGTACTTTTGCCCATTGTTTGAGATTTTATAGGGTGTTGTTTTAAAAATGAAACGCGTTGGGGGACATTGCCACAGTTGTTAATCCAACACTGGTTCAATCTATACTTTGCACTATTCTTCCAATTCTTTGCAGTGGAAACACACCTTGTTTTAATGTTTTTAGTTAAGCTTATTACTTCCTAAGTTGAGTATGAATAAAAACATGATATGTACTATTAGATACTTGCGAGAAAAACCAATATCGAGGAGACAACCAAATTCTACAATACTTACATTTTATACTCGAGTTTGATTGCTTTGTTGAGGTTTTAGACAACGTATATTGCAAAAAAGTAACAAATGGGGGTTATTTTAGCTTCTACAGTATGGGTATAAGTGCCAGTTAAACAAATTTATGTATACATATATACGCGCGCAACTTGAAAGTATCTGTAACTGCACAATATGATTGTATACAGCGTGGCGTAAATAGCACGGGAACACAGGTGTCCCAATGAAACTGTGTGAACTGATGTAGTGTAAAAATAACGTTCTGCCAAATTTCACATCAACGGAATGTAAAGCACTCTAATCTCAACTCTATTTAGGAGAACACTCCCCAACCTCTTATTTTTTTATAGATGTCGGAATTTTTATATACTACAAAAATGCAGGAGGCATCTAGAATTCATATATATATATATACCGTGGTATCAGATACAAAGTGAAAATGTAAATACTTGCAACTTGTTATGTTGTTGAAATGAAGAAAATGAGATAAACGCTTTGTTTCAGTTTTGTAGCTGGACCAACGATAAACGAAGCAACTTTTTACAAACATGGGTTGGTAAGTAAGCGTAATTTCCATTATTATCCAAAAGAAAATCCTAGAATTTTGCGGCAAGTGGATCGGCAACATCAGTGGAGTGTCAGCATTTTGAGGGGCATGAACGGATGGTTTTCAAGGAATCAAGGAATGGTCTTGTAAAATGCCTGCCTAGATCCCCAGACCTAACATACCTTGATTTATATTTATGGGAACGTATTAAAGAAATTGCATATGCTGAGAATCCAATAACAATAGAGCACATTAAATAGATAATTATTGACGCCTTTCGAAGAATAACATTTGAAAAATGAAGGCGAGTTCAGAGAGCATTCATAAATAGAGTCACAAGAAGAAATTCACTTTACTTTGGGTTTCTCTTTGTTTCATTATCATCTTTATATTTGATCACTTTAAATTAAATTAATTTCTACATAATATTACATTCATTTCATCAGATTTTGCATTTCTTTTATATAAATTATAAATATAAATTAATATTTCATTTCTACTCTTGCGTTTCAATAATTTTCTTCTTAGGAGGAAGAACCTTCGTCCTATTTTTCTTTAAATTAATTCACTATGCAGAGCGCTGCATTTAACAAAGCCGAGATAAAGGTTTTTCGAATTGGTAAGTCAAAACTTATCTTTGGATCTCAAATAATACACAAGAAATTTGATAACAGAAACAGCTGCAAACAGCAACAGCTGCAACAAAAACCACAAAACAGGTTACTTTCATAGTCCTGAGGATAAATGGAATATAGTTAGGGATCTTTAATAATGTGAAACTATACAGGATGTTCTATTTAAAAAAGAAAATTTTGCTGTACCGCCTTTTTTTATAAAACACGAAATATATCGGAATATATTTTCTAAATATGCACAATTAACATTATACTACATCCCCAAAATATCAAATTAATATCTAACATACAAACCAAGTAATAAGTGACGGACTTACTATTGCTGCGCCCGAAATTTAGTAAGTGTCGACTTTAGGAGGAGATATCACCGTTGCTGTAAGATTGTATCATTTGTATGTAAATATAAGCCAAAGCACTTGAAGGCAGACACCAGTTATTTAAATCAGAGTGCTAAGAAGCTGTCTTACCGGAAGACTCACCCTTAATTTATTAGAAAATAAATGTTTGTGAAACCCTCCAAAGAGGTTTCTTGCATAGGGTATACAGTACAAGATGTTTCACGGTTCACAGCGCAGTTGCTTTAAATGTTTATGTAGGGTAGTGTTTATCAAATATTAGTCACGTGGAACGTAATTTCACGATGTGGATTTTCCACGGTGTCTTCATATAATTAAAGCTAAAGTTGATGTTCTAAGAAACAAAATAACCAGATATTTGACGACAATATATGTATAATTATTCAAGACCAGGAAATGTTTTATAAAGACAAGTTGTATAATTAATAAAATCTTCAAAATAGTATTTTTGTATGATTTGCATTTCCGCTTGAATAAAAGATGTTTCAATTGCATTTTCTAGACAGTTCCTATAGAAAGTCCGTGTCTACGACCTCTTCTCTTTATGTACCTTCTAAGAAAGAATCGGGAACTCTTGCATTTGTGGAAAACCCGGATTACCTAAAAATCTTTTCATCGTGATGAAAGCCGATTCTTCTAATAGGATACATCTTTTGTTTTAAGGAGATCGTTATGAAGGAAAGTCACAGAACCTCTTACGAATAAGCTTTTTCCCGAAGAATATGTATCAATAGTTTTTTTGCTAGAAATATCAAAGTAAACACGTTTTGAGCGAATAACTCAGAAATAATGTAAGCTTGTTACTTTGTTCGCTTTGTTTCCAGGAGAAAAAACTACATGCCCGAATTATATAATTCTATAATGACATTGTTTTTCAAAGCTATCTTTACTATATCTTTGATGTATTAGAAGTTCTAATGCAGAACCTTGCGGGCCATTACACCTTACTGGAAGTTGCTTCACTAATTTTTGAACATTGATATCTGTTAAAGAAGTAAATTATGAAGCAACTACTTCAACTGAAATATTTTTGTTTATCGTTTTTTAATGCCTTTCCAATGTCAAGCAATGTCAACCAATACTCCATAACATCTTTATACCAATTGCGGAGTACTTAAACTGACAACTTTCTCAACAGTTAAAACTGCGAAACTCGAGAATTTGTTTAGAAACTTTCTAGTGTTACCAAAATAAGTAATCTATCTTCAGTGAAAGGTCAAATTCGACAAAAGAGAAACAAACTGACAAAGAGATGCTCCAAAATTTTTATTTTTACGCTAGTAAATTTCTTATCAGTGAAACGACCTACTTCAAATTGGAAATTATGGATGAACACAATTAGACTTTAAAAATGTATTTATAGCTAAGGACCCAAAATAAATCCCGCCTAAATTGAGATTATAAACGGACGATAAATGTACATCTTTCACGTGACGTACTAACACAAAATGCCGTCGAAAAATTGAATTCGGGCGTGTTTTGCATAATTAAGGTTCTCAATTCCGTAGGCATGACAGCTTCGGACGTCATCGTGCATAAAAATTCCTGCAGATTCTAGCCGGATGTAATGTATCCGCCTCTCACAAAGGGTTAACATTAATTTAGGCTGGCGTTCAATTTGCCGAAATTTCATTACCGACTGCGTTGTGGAATCATTTCTCTAATTTGTATGGTAAGTATTTACCAAAGGGATTTTAAACAGTGATTAATAGAGCATGTACCCAGTGTATGTGACATTCAATTTATCAACGAAAGATCTTTGAAAACAATAGTTGAGTGTAGGCTTTCACGACCGTAGTCCATAATAGAAATGTCTTTGAAAACAATAAAAATTTTAATGAAAATAGGTATGTATTGTTGCGATATTTATTTGATTATGTATCTGCTTTCAATTACTCACATTCGAGTTTGTTAACATTTATAGTTATATTTCGTTGCATATATTACAAGACAAAGCAATGCTGATGGCCTCTTCCCCTGAATTTTACTCAGACCAATTTTCTTTCTTTGTCGTACACATTTATGTTTAAAAATGGAGTCCAATAAACAACTTTTAATACGAGAAATTAAATTCACGAATGGAAACTTCAGTTATATTTCTTCATCTCCGTGGAAAGGAAGGTCATTTTTTTTGTGAAAATTCGTTTCAAGAGCTTGTTATTTGATTTTGTTCACAAAGTAAACTTCGGATCTGGATTAGAACATGAAAAATAGATGGAAAGTTTCAGTAAAAAGGGAACCTTTCAAAATTCTTCGATAAATTAAAACGTTTCAAACAACATTAATCACGATTTGAAGAAAAAAACGTTTAACTGTAAACTCCTTGGCATTAGAAATTGTGTAATTTTCATGCAGTTGTATTCGCAAAATAAAATTAACTTGGATCCTTCACATTTTAATATTCCTAGAAAGTTTTATTACAATATGTATCGGAACGGTAAACTTCTATTCAGAAAGCGCTTATCTCAATTTCTGGGTATTACATTGTTTGTTTCGTCAACCAACGAGTAAACAACGATCGACAGGTTTAAATTTATAGCCGCATAATTCGTGCTCTGGTCCGATAAAGTTGAGTTATTCGGATCAACAACGATAATGGTTTTATTGCGGTGGAAAGTTCATGCAATTATGTAAATACAATATATAATTTGCGGGTAGTGCATTAGACATTACGCGCGTGTGCACAAATTAATAATGAAATATTATTACAGGACTCTAGTAACGAAACATTTTAGCGCCCATTTTTTTTGATATGATTTGATTTTTGATAAATGTATTAGAAATATTAGGTGGAATGAAATCGAATCAGATTAACGTTGAGAAATTAAACATCTTTAGATAACTCTTTCCAAATGTCAACATTTTTATTTGCTAATAGTATGCATGTTATGTGGACTTCATTCACCTAACTGAAAGAGCAAATATCATAGCCCTACATGTAATTAAGGAAAAGAAGAAAAACAACAATAATTTGGTAAGAAATAGCAAAATATATCCACTCTTATATCATGGACTAATAAATTGATTTTAGAACCTTATTGGCGTTAACAATTGGTTATGATTTTGAATCAATAATAATTTCTCTGGCATAGCTTGATATTATGTTTCTTTCAGGAGAAACCGTAAAACAGTACAAGCCCATGAAGTTATTTTTTTAGTGGTTTCCGATTTCATTACAGAAGCCGGTTATGCCCTGACTGGTTTGTGATCTTTTGATTTATAAGTGGGACTTTCTTAGAAATGTATCTTCCACTCCCTCAACATAACTCAATTTTTTCGGAATTTTTATTTCAGAAAAATTCAGGTAGCAGTGTTCAATGGTTAAAATATTTCTTGCTTTCGCCAGTACTTAGTACCTAAGGCTGTACTATTCATGACTTGCCGGTAATTTTAGTAGTTGTAATAGATTCATGCAATGACATATTGATTATTTCATTTAAGTATTTCTGCCCATCGTCTGATCATACGATGCTAAAGACATTGTTTGTATTAAAACATTAAACAGAAGAGTCAAGGCTTTCTGTTTAGGTACCGTAGGAACATACAACTACCTGAATGTTTAACGGATATCCTAGACCAGCTTATTCTGACACTATTTCTTCTGAAAGTGCAATAATATTTTACCTAATCTATCACGTATACGTTCAAAAACGTTTTTTAAAGTCTCTAATCTTCGAGATTGCTGGTATTTTACCTGGAGAGAAGATTTGATTGCGGTTGTATGGCTATGAAGATTTAGCTTCGTGTCACTGCATAAAGAAATATTGTGTTAAATGTTATAATAATCTCGTCGACTGTTCTTCCTCCCTAGACTAAGAAATTATAATCACATCTCATATTATTCATTGCGATTCATTCGAATATATTCGCGTAATTATCAATAACTAAGGTTGATGATTTGATATAATTCCAGTTCTTCCTATGAACTATAAGATTTTATATTAATATACAAAGTATACGTGCTCTGGGGGCTTGACTCAGGGGGCTAAAAGAAATCGAAAATGAGGAGTGAAAAATTTTCGTTTTGTCTTTTGTTATCAAGTTATCAACAAAAAGCAAAAATTTAAGATATAAATTATTAAGAACGAAAATGGGTTATTTTCCACATCTGCTTTCGCAAAATATTTTCAAATAGGTCGCTTCCTACCTTAAGGGAAACATTCCCACGGTTTATCGCTGAAGCACGAAGTCCCTGTAGCATATTTTCGCCTATTAACGCCACAGCAATGTGAATACTAGCTTTATCTTCAATACAGTACAATAGGTTTGCGTAAACTTTATCTTTCAAAAAGTCTCACCAAAGGAAATCCGTTAGATTCGGGGCGGGTGATCTGCGGCTCCATGGAATGTGTCCACCTCTTCTAATTCAAATGAAATCTCCATTAATGACATTTCTCACTTGTATTCCATGATGTAGTGATACACCACTACATCATGTTGAAACCAATAATTTAATCTAACTGGCAAATTTCCATCTAAGAACTGACGATATATGTATGAATTTAGTGGGTTATGCAGAATTTGAGGACCAATTTCATTATTATGTAATAATTAAGAATTATCACAGTTCTTGTACAATGTCCCTTTATAAAGCTATAAACTTATTATTTAAACCAGAATTGTAAGGTATAAGGCATTTTCTAAAATTCGTTTGATTGTTTTTCAACTCAACATTACAAAGAACGTATAATATTTCAAATCCTACACTCCGTTATTCGAATCTAAAATTATATAAGTATTCATAAGACGAGGTGGTGATTTCTAATGAATTAAAATTGTGTTAAGGTTGCTACTTTTCTATGTTGTCTACAACCGAAACAGAATTTCTATGCTCGCATTTAATCATCTCACGTATTCAACAAATTCGCAAAGTAATTTTCGTGAAAACTGAGGGTTCCATTCGAGTTTAGGTTAGATACAATGCTCACCAGCATCAAAATGAGAGGATCTCGTAGAAACTTACGTTACAATCGTAATCTGATACGCATTTTGGTTTACCCTTTATAATACAGGTCTAGAGATTTCTTAAATTCCCAACGACACAAAACTCGTCCTTAAAGCTCTATATTTTACTGGATTTCGTTTAAGTCGACCTTGACGTGTAAGAGGGGCGAGGTAATGGCGAGATTCAATTAACCAAGTTTCGAACATACTTTTCTAACAGTTTTCACACAACTACTAGGGTCGCTAAGTGCTCTCGTTTCCATTTAGTGCTTTTTACTTTTAATCGTTGTATTATTCTTATTTACAACATCAATCTTACATTTTAGAGGTATAATTTTGAACTGGAAATTATATAGGTGCTTATCGCGTTGCTAGCGCTCCGCAACTTTAATAAGCGGCAAGACATTCCGCTCTATCGCGGCTCTTGGCTGTAATGTTATATACATATTCTGACGTATGAAGCTGGGAGTTTTCCCAGCACTTCAACTTCAGTTACCACCGCAGGGTGCAAAATCACTCATTTGCGAAGCCAAGGAAGACACGTCAATCATTCCCACTCGTTTACGCCTGCAAAATCGAATCTTTCATATTTTATCTCATGTAAAATCTCTATCATCTATCACATTTTCCATATAATGCTCTATTGTACTCGTCTAACCTAATTTAATATTCGTAAGTTAATTTTAAGGGAAATTTTTTTTTTTTTTGAATAACGCCCTCATACATAATTTTATTCAATATTGTAAAATGGTGATTACTGGAATTGAGAAACGTTTTGGAAAATATACTGAGAAATCATGAGAAAAGCTAGTAGCAAATTAAATATTTTTAGAATTTTTTTAACCCCTCAAACCCTTTAAAATATGTAAACTAGCTTTCTGAGAGATTACATAAACAGAGAAACGAATGAAGTGGGAATTAAATAGTAATACCAAGAGATGTAATAATGCCCTATATAATAATAATAATAATTTTTGCGTGTGTACTTCAGCCATCCATGGTAGCTTAACTTTAGGACAATATCTACAGTTATGGTTATTTATGGTGCCATTTAACATAAAGGTAGCTCGGTCAGAAAAGGATGTTACGGGCAAAATCAGGATCAGCGTTGTACCTTGTGTCCATCAAAATTTCTGAAAGAAATTGGTACCTTTTCTGACTCACCATGTATAGTTACACCAACAGTTTTACACCACCAGATATACCGTTCTTAACTACATCCACATGCCAATTTTCAAAACGAAACAAGTAGTAGTTTTTGAAATATTTTCCAATATTCTAGATTTTTTTGGCACTGTGTGGAAATGCGTTGAGTTAATTAGGTAAACGCTAGGAAATACTTGACAGTCTATTTATTGTGAAATGATCAACTGTTATTAACTTTTATGACCTCACTCCTAACATTTGCAGTTGATGTTTAAACAGCAGCAGTTGTAGCATTTAAAAGAATTTTGTTTTCTAAGAATGAACTATAAACATTATGAAAACCACTCCGAATAACATACCAGAGGATTAGAAAAGTATCTAGAAGATAACTAGAAGATACTATCTAGAGAAGTATCTAGAAAATAACTTAATTTTGAATGCGGTTTGCATGCTATAAAATTCAACCAATATATTTTTAATGTGGATAGCCGGATCCAACGATTTAAGATAAAATGATATAAGTATCTAAGGAATTGTTTACGCAACAACAAATACTTATTCGGCGATGTACAAAATCTGTTCTAGGAGTATCCCATGGATATTTACACACTGCTTCGTCGTATAAATATGTTACTGTCTCCGCTCTACTTCTCCCAAGATTTGCAAGCAATTCGTCAATGTCAATGTTACTCGAGCTGTATATAACCTTCCATTTAGTTGTCGACTACTGTAATATGAGATTGATATCTCTCAATATTTGCTTAGCGTTGCTTACGAAAGTGGTTGGATATAATCGATAAACAGTTGTCAAACATACGTTAACTAAGTTTTAGAACGGTACTTGTTTGTGAAGAAAATTTATTATTAGTTAAGAACATACTTTTACAGATATCTATTTTAGAAGAATGCGTTGAAAAGAACCAGATATGGAATGAAATAGGAGCGCCATTGCATCGTACTTTTATTACTGTATGCGGAAACTGTATGATGCTTAATAGAAAATTATCCTCTATTCTTGGGAACTATTATGGGCACTTAGTGCAAAGTACACAGTTTAAGCTGGTTGCTAATCCAAAGCGTTGCGGAATCCCTTGTGTGCATTTTTGCATTTTATTACATGAAGTGTGCTATAAGATAATTACCCAGCAAAACATCCGCTACATCTACTTCTTTCGTTGGCTAATGCTGGTATAATAGCAAAATATGAACTTCAGTCAGTACGTTAGACCACTATGCTTTATATAAACCTGAACAGAGAACTTTTACTTAGAACGTTAATTAGCAAACTAATTATTTCAGTAATGTGGAAGTAACATGCGGTTTATACAAGAAGAGGAGAATGGCTATGTAACTAACGTAAAAGGGAATTGCATTTAACCATTTTGTTCTTTGTGCTTCTTTGTGAATTGTGTTGTAGATTCTTCTATGAAAATCTCTTGTGCTTGTATACTACGGTGCTTTTCGTTAACAGATATGCCTTATATAAATGAGCTAGATATTGCTGGAAACCTTGAAATAAAACGTTGTATATAAAGTTCAATATTAGAGAAAACGCCAAAAAGACAAAAACTTTCCGCTATAGCAACCTCTACGTTTAATATAATATTCGCTTTGTAATTCAATATGTATTGTTTGGAAACATGATGCGGATACGTGTAACGGTATGTTGCATTTGAAAATATTTTATAATTCGAATTGTGAATTTAGCATTCGATATTATTAAGCTGAGCGTTTGGGTTAATTTTATGTAATTTTTCTGGTTTGGAATGTAATACTTTATTTAATGCACTATTATTCCCATAAGATAAAAATTTCTTCTTTTAATATAGATCAGTAGCAAATTTAAAGTTCAATAAAAATTATTCCTAGCAAGTTGTAGCGCTATACATTAATTTAAAAAGTGTATTGATTGTATTCCATTGCCATATAGACACTTTGCTATTCACAATCCTAACTATGAATGGAAAAAAACATCACACGAATTATTTGACTGAATTTAGAATAATTGTTACGAACATCGAATTTATATTGTCAACCGTCCTATGAGAAAAGATTTTTATTTCTAACAGTCCCTATTCTAAAAGATATTTACGAGTATCTACTTTTGTCACCATTCTGTCCCAAAACTAAAACATGCGAAACACTCGGGATTGAAGGAGAAAGTGCCGGCCTGTCGCACAAAAGCACAAACGTGTATTCGTTTGACACCAATAAATCTATCAACGCGGAAGAGTGCCTTCTTCTCAGTTTAACAAATTTACATTCCCTTTCATATAAATGGTTTCGTAAGCGGCTAATTCTCCCGATGAAGTTACATTCTGAATTAATTTGAGATTTCCAAATTTAATATTATGCCCTGTTTTGTTTGTGTTGTGCCACACTTGATGATTCAATTCTTCCACAGCGGTAATGCGTCATGTGTTCTTTGAACTCGGTGCATTATCTAGTCAGATTGTCTAGAAAGTTTCTAAGAGGGCGTGTGAACTGAAACACACCTTTCGATATTCTGCGAAACGAGTCTGGTGGAATCGAATGCCGTTGTTGGGGTTTCTTAAGGATGCGATCGATGTATATAGAAGAGTAATCGTTTAATTTTTTTGCAAATTTTCGCTATTTTGTTGTATTTGGATCTTGCTCATTGAAGAGAATTAAGGAATTGAATTAAACTAGATCCTAATTGTCTTATATTTTCTTCAACTTGAAGCCATGCAGAAAAACGCACTGTCCCATTGTTTATTTTTGTCAACATAAACAATTTTGTCCAACTAAATATATACAGTGGATATAAATTTTATTCATGTCATTCGTGCGGTAGTATAGATTAGCGCTGCCAGATCCACCAATTTTTTGGTAGATCTGAGGCCGATTCAACTTTAAAATCTTCAGTTTTTTTCTAAAAAACGGATTTACGTGCATTCCTAATACAAATACTTATTTGTGAAAACATCTGCATGCTTAAATTTTGAAATAAGTGTGTCCAAGAGCTCATTGGAATTTGAATCCTTTAATGTACGAATGAAGCCAACAAATAATAAAACGATTTCCTTTGAAAAATAATGTTGTATAGAAATTTAATTTTTTGATCGCTGAAATGGCCAAATTTGGAGAAATTCTGTAAATATCTACTTTATGTTTCCAAATTTAGTAGTACACGTAAATTTGAAGGAACTAGATACTGAATGGCGTTTACCAGGTACCATCAATAAAATCCAAACAGTAGAACAACATAAAAAAGAAATGGAAACAGTGTCCGAAGTAAAATTAACCGATAAGCCTTATTATTTAATGTATTAAAAAATTTGCTTCCTCCATAGTTCTTCTACCATATTATTCTACAAATGTAGGAATAAGTGAATTTGAAACAATGGAACAGGTTCTGACCTATTTCTAACAAGAAAACTGCTTATACGATACTCAGTGTTATAACATTAATATTGAAAAGCAATTAATATCTAATATGACTCCTTTAGTAACCTGTAATTAAGTAACCAGTACCAAGATTAATACGGAAATTAATCAGCCATCTTAAAAATTAAATTAATTCCAGTTACACTGTTGGGTAATAAATCAAATCAAATATCTTTAGATTAGAAGATGTTATTAGATTCATCCATTGAAAAATAAATTAACTAACCGTTCTTTGCATTACGCGGGGCAAATAAAGAATAATATTTCGATTATCCTAAACAAACTCAAATTAGCTGTTCTGTTTAACCGGACAATATGGAGCAAAGCTGATCATGTCCCGTCAGGCATTTAAGTGGCTATCGCTTCTGTTTTCTTCGCATATCATATTGTATTACAAAGTAACCATCTCTTAAACGAATAAAACATAGACGTATTAGAACTAACGAAGCCGCTTTTAACGAATACCTGGAAGCAATTAGAGCTTACTTACGTAACCATCGCAGTAACGAGATGAAAATTCTAGCAATGTTTTGGTGGTATTTCTGAAACAAAAACGTAATTCGTTTTAATGAAACGTTGCAACGGGCAACCATTTACATTCGAAAATACGATCATAAATCTGCTTACGAATGTAAAAAGGATGTTTTGTTAAATCGCAGTGAAACGGATTTATGGATGGTTATATACAGCGCGTCCACCCAGCTGGTCGGTGGAAGATACGTTCCCTGAATAATTTAGAGAAAAGTTTTCAAACAATAATTGGTTTCTTAAATCGGATACCTTGTATATTATTACTACTTCTCAATTCATGTCAACTTTCATAAAATAATAAATGTTTCCTATATCTACCTGTCTTAGTTTTTGAGATGTTTTACATATTTTGAGATTTTTACGAAATGTCGTTCTTTCTTTAGCGGGCGATATTTTAACCGCGCTTTACTCGATCGAGTATTCCTTTGCTTTAATTTCAACTTGCGACTACAGGAAGGCTCGAAAAATCTTCGCCATGCTATTTCACTCTTTATAATCTAACATTCTGTATTAATCTGTTTATAAATCTAGAAACTATTCTAGATTTTTTTTTATAAACATTTTCCTACACCTAAAATGTATTGTTCTCTACTAAATTAAGTCTGAAGCTACGCAGTTAAGTTTCTTGCTAAAATGCATTGGGTTCTGTAATGAAATACCATAATTTTGTGGTTTTCTAAAGGTATTCATTAAAATACATACAATTTCAACATTTCTAATCTATTCTAAGTTAACACCACTGCTTCGCATAAACTGTAATGTGATTCATTGTATTTTGTATTTTACTAACATTGCAAGAACAATATCTTATAACATAATAAATTGCGAAATTATTCCAGTATATTCTTGTTATATTTGTTACTGCTCGAAAAACTTAGTGTGCAATACTTTAAATAAATCTCTTCATTATATGTTGAGCCCAAAAATCGACATTTACGTACGACTTATTTTCGTTATTTATTATTTATACATTCTGGTTAAGTTAAGTTGCTGCACAATGTATATAGCAACATGTCGGCAATTTTAGGCAGATGTTGGAGATAAAGTTTACATTTGCTTTAATGGATATCAACACAAACGTTTATAGTATTTCGGTACAGCACGAAAAACTAACCTGCTAAAGAATGGTGCATTTCGGATAGAAGAAAGTTTTTATAAGAAGAGTTCCTCTATTGGACTTTGTAGAAATATACAGGGAGTTGTACATAAAAAATGAAATAGCATGGCGACAATTTGCACAGCTATTTTGCGGGCACTAATTGATATAAAAACTTTTCGATATATTGCCGAACATTCCAAGAAATACCCAAACGAATAAAATTTTAATCATTGCTTTAAAGTGGGAGACGTGTATTTCGCAAACATCTCAAATTATGTTAATCTCGTCTCTAAAAAAACTAAGATTGGTACATATGCATAGGCGTATCCTTTAAAAAACCAAACTTGTGTTGTATATTTATTTCAAAACTTTTCCTCGAGATTGCTCAGGAAAACAATTATGTTCTGTTCACCGCTGTAGGTGAAGACAGATAGCATTCCTTTAGGGATCTAATTTCACTTGTGCATCGTGATCCTTGACGTAAGAAAATGAAATATATACCGTCCAAATTATACGGAGAAGTTTTAGAAACTTCTCTGGTTTTCCCGGTTTTTTGTTCTTATTTTATCCTAGAGAGGTTTCGACTTTGTTGTTCTTTTCGAGTTTCGTTCTTTGCCTGAATATATTTTAAATGTTTGCCTCTTTAGTTACTCTTAAAGCCATATATTTCCAACTACGTCCAGACGTATTTGTGCATTATATATATATATGTGTATATACGCGGATACATTAAATAATTATTTATAACATACGTATCTATACTATCTGTGCCGCATTTCCTAATAACCTTAAGTGCCACGGAAGTACATTTTAAAGTACTTCCGATTAATTTATTCAATCACATTCAAGTGCCCTATTATATGAAGAAGACAATACTGAAGTAAGAATATGGAAAGCCAATATTGCCTATGTAACTATTGAATATGTGCTGCTACGTATGTGTAAAAAAGAAGAACAAAAGGGTTATAAAAATACGAGGACAACTGACAAAATATATAGTCCTAAATGTTATTTATAAAAAAAGAACATCATCTATAGTACTATAAGAGGCAATTAAACATATACTTTCCGTGTTGTCATTAGTCACATACATCAGCTTTTCCTAGCACCTCCTGGGATCTGGCACAAGTATATTGGGTTAGTTCTAGAACTTATAAAAAACCTTGTCATTTATCTAGTAAATAAGACTGCTACAACGGATTTCTCTAAATATAATCCCTATGGACACTAACATCATGTTCATCATGGAAGTAAATTTCCAGTACTTCTTTCTTATTATCAGTTTGTACATTATTTGTTTCGCAATCGCAATTAGTCGTCATTAATTATCGCACAACAATCGCAATTGTGCACAAAGTTTGTTAGTTAGAAGCAATATTTGTCGAGATGAGATCTGGGTAAGATATTTATAATTGATCTCCGCACTTTATATCACCATTCCAAGCGAAGATAATTAATTATCGGTAAAGGATAAAAAGGACAATGTAGGTGTGTGGTGTTCGTTCAAATGCTCAACGACGAATTTATTGATTACTGTCATGTTTTTATACTTAACATAGATTATTAGTTTCTGAAATATATCTAATGTGCTAAGTATGATTTTTGGTGGAGGAGCCGGGAAAATATTATTTTATTGTTATTAGAAGGCAAATATAAGACTATTTACCTCCGCCGACGATTTTCTTAAAGTGCGGCTTTCCTAAAAGATCTTTTTGAATTCGGATCTGTTTAATTTTTGTTTTACGTATGGTGGGCCAACGTGATATTTATGCTATGTTATAACCTCAGGGGGCTTTGGCGTGTGAATTGTATGTATAAAGTGCTTCGTTGCTTTGTTACTATCGCCGTAAAGGGATGGAACGCAGTTGATTATTCCCCAATGGCGACTCTCCACGATCTGCAACGGGCACAGTCACGTGCTGAAGATTTGCACACCTTGCGATATTACGGAATGTATTGTCCAATATTTTAACTTCGAATAACTCGGACTACAGTTACTGCTTGTAATTATTGAGTCAATTTTGACAGAATGAAGCTAAGAAATATCCAGCAACGATTATATTAAAATAAAAACACCCCAAGCAACAACAGTTACACACAAAACTCAGAAAAGCAGAGTTTATTAACATATTAGCGCTGCTGTAGAGCATTCTTCCAAAAATTGGAGTATGGACACGTTTGCAAGTGCTCCACGCCATGAGCTCATAAAATAATTACCGTATTTGCGTGTATTTTGCGAATGCGTTCGTTTTTAGCGCAACGCGAGAAAATATAATTTGATTAGAACGGAAAAATATTTGCACGAGTGGTCGTGTCGGTCGTATGCATCAGCTTTAATAAATTCAATTTGCATCAGAAGCGAATTAAAAGCCTGTGATAATGAAATAAGCGTTAGACGGCGCATTATTCTAGAGGGCGTTGTGGCCGTCTAGTTAGCATTTCAACGCATTTTGGTGTTTGCCAGAAAAATGGAGTTCATCATAAACGAAAACAACGTATATTGTAAACATTTTCACATTTCGTATTTTAATTAAAGTTTAATTAAAAATAGAAGTTTGGTGCATATTAATGCATATTAGTTCTAGAGAACCGATTTCATTACCTAGAGTACAACACACATGTACTATTCATAATTTAATTAAATTCTACAACCAGTGTACAATCCTGGTAAATCAGTGAACATTAACAGAGTGTATTTCCAAGAAAACCAGCAAATTTGAAGTTGGGAGACTTCAAAAAGCTAAAACAAGGATCATCTTTAAATAGGCTTCGAATAACTTGGTGCTGAGGATGGCAGTGGTTATTTCTCCACTGTTAGTACAATTTATAACTTCTTAGGTTTTAGTAACTGAGAACAATATACAAACAGCTCCAGTAACTTTAACACAATTGAATGTTTTTCGATATATAGCAATCGTAACGATACAACGAACAAACGAACAGGTAAAATGGCGTCAGAAGCTTGAGAGTAACAAACTTTGCAGTTAATAACAGCAGTTCTATCTTTGTATTCCTTTACTTGCCGACAATTTGCTGGTTTTTCTAAAGTCACTTTCTATTAATTACAGAATTATTTGAATATTACACTGCCAGGAAAGTTTCTTTCATTCAAAGCGATATACTTTACTTCGAAGAAATGGTAACTTTCAGTTCTTCGCTGCATCGTCAAATTTCTGTAATGGCTGTTCATCTATTTCCTGAAATATATTTAATTCAATAAGCAATTCTAACTAATTTTGGGGTCTATTCACAAGATAATTCAACGGTTTGGCAATGTCGGTTTATTATCTCAAAAATGCCGATGAAAAGGTAACGACAGAGTTTTGTATCTATATATTTACTATATGTGAGAGCTAAAGCGTTGCTCTGTGGACAAGCAGTTGATACCTACTGATATATGTCTTGGTAGACATTGTGAGAACATGAGATTGTATGTACCGTTACGAATTAACAACAGGGCGTAATCATGCTTATACAAACTTTAACGCCAAAAACTACTTACCTGATGTTAAACATTAAACAAACTTTCCCATATTTCTCATCAGAGACAGAAATTTGTCACAATTCGTTCGCTATATCACTTCCAAATGATGTAGGTGCGCTCAACTAATGTGGCAATTTTAATTTATTAATTTAGTCGCAAATACTAGCAAATTCAAATCTTTGGAGGCAGCTTAATAGACTTGTCAGCGATTTTGTAATTGAATTTGGAATTTTAATTAAATTAAAATTCCAAATTGTATCAAAAGTAACTGCGATAATAATAACGTTTCACGTGCTGAAAATAGAAAATACATTCTAACTTTAGAAGCGTTACGTAAACAAACTAAATGTTTCTTTGAATTAAAGAAAATTAACTTTCGTTTAAAGTAATTACGGGTTTCGTTTCAAAGCTATGGGTTTTTTTGAATTAATGATATATTCTCTCAAAAAAAGCAATTCTACTTTGAGTTAAAGGAATAGCCAAAAAGAAAAATTTCCTTCATTAAAAGCACGTGTTTTTTCGTGTTATTGCCTTAAAACAACGAAATATGCTTAAAAAAATTATGGTTGAAAGTACCTTTTCTAACAGTGTAGCATAAAATTTTACAGATCATAAATATTTTTGCGAACATTAGATGTATGTAAATCAATTGGCTATGATATAGTTCTAGTGCTAATGTAGTAGGTATAACCCAGATTTACCATTTCATCTACATCTAATACCATCGGATGAAACTTATCTGCCCTCTATATTGTAATTTCTTAGCCTTTAGGGAGGTAAACACTGTAAGATGTCGTGTTTGCTCATAATTTGTAAAAGGTAAATGCCCATAACGTCAGGAGTCAGCAATACTTAGTTAATTAAATTTATCTTCGTCAACGCGAGGATATCCTTTAGACCTGTATGATTAAATTTAAGTAGCTGCAGTGCGACCCCTTTAAAGTGAATTTTAAGCAAACAATAATAATTTCTTGGAGTAGAAGCAGATGGAATGCTACTTTATGGTTAAAATTCATTAATTTCAACTCTTCTGAAGATTTCTTAAAAATATACATGTTTACTTTATGAAATTAAAAGCGACTAAGAAAAATAGAAACGAGAATGCTGCCGAATTCTCTGAATTTATTTAACTAGCATTTACTTTGATTAAGACACCGACTCTCGAGGTAGACATAAAATAAATGAATACACAACAGAACGAACTTTTGTATAACTTGTTTTCTAGCTGAAGTAACATTTTTCTTGAACAAGGAATGGGCCTTTCAAATAATTATGCATTGCAAAGCATGAAGTTTAATTTATTCTTTAAGTTAGATACAAACAAAATAAAATCCTCAGTTAAAACCATACCACAGTAACCAAATTTTTAATAATTTAAAATTTGAAAAATGTTAACGTTTTCTAATTCATGGCATGGAAATTGCAACATCAAGAGAGGGCGCGCTTTTTTTTTGCCAAACTTGACAGAAACATTTAATTATTCAAAGGTAATAATTAATTATACTTAATTTTGTTGCGATGGATCAAATTCGTGGCATATCTGACACCGTCAGGTACATTTCTTGCTAGTTTAGATTCAATCTTCACTGTTTTCTATTTAGAAATTGCTGCCAGTTGAAGGAATTCTGTAGAAGTCGAATTGTCGGCTTGCACAAAGATGGTCTTTCGTTCAGAGAAATTGCAAATCGCTTTATCGGGTACCAATTCACCATTATGCGTTGCTACCAGTCACAGACTAGGTACCCCAGGAAAGTCACCAAAGAGAAACCGGGGGCAGAAGAAGAACTAATGACGCCACCTACATCTGATGGCACTAGGAGACCGATTCTCCAATATTAGGTCAATTGCCGATCTATGGTTAGGTAATGAAGGTCATCCTGTGACCCTTCGAATTGTTTATTGTCGAATCAGGGCTTTCGGTTTGCAATCCTATCGACAACTTCTTGTTTTACTAATGCACCGGAACGTGGCGTAGCATGGGGTGATTTCAGTGACTAATATAGGGATGATGGCCGCATGAGGGTCAAATGAAGTCGCGGGGAACGTCGCGATATTCGACTTTGTGTTGAAAGGCATGTGCATCGAGCCATGGAAGTTATTGCATGGTTATGTTGATATATGGTTCAGCACATCGAAAACCCACTTTTCCAGCAGGATAATTCCCGTACACACGTAGCGAGAACCTCTCTAAACCGGTTTGAAGAAGTTCGGGTCAATATTCCGCCATGGCCACCCAGATCTCCCGAACTGTCGCCATTCGAAGACGTGTGGGACAAAACTGGGGAACTTTGCGTATCCTCCGCAGACGCTGCTCTCCGTCATGGATTGCAGATTGTTTTGGACACCATACCCCAAGAAGACATCGACCACCTACAGGAATTAATGCTAAGATGGACGAGGAAGTAGTAGTAGTAGTAGTCTGTTAGTGTCGCAGTTTCATTCTGGGATATGTGTAACAGAAGTTACGATGGAGTTATTTTTTCAAGCGCTAGCTGTGATTTTGTGTATCAGAATTACGGATTTATGTAAATAGTATGTAAATATACGTTATTTCCGTACACCTAACTTCATAATAATCATGATTTATTAAGAATATTCTCATCACTAAGTTCGGTTGGACTTTCTAAATTCTAAAAAAATATGAGTGTTCTCTATTCCGTTAGTTTAAAACGTCACTGAATCATCGGCAGATATAAAAATACTCGTTTTTATCGATTATACTATCAATAGAATTGCAGCACAATTACAAAATCACTGATCAGTATTCTATACTGATAAGGAACTTAAACGTTTATTGATGGAGCTTACTTTCTGTTCGAGTTTCAGAATCAGTGGATGAAGAGAACATTCAGAAAGATTAAGCTATATCTTAATTAAAAGAAAACCATGACCAAGTACTTTAATTTAGTACTATGGCTTATTTTTCACCGACCTTCGTTTTAATATGTTAATTTCCTATTATTTAACTACTCTCTAGATAATGAATCCATTGCTAGTTAAAGATCTGGGAATTTATTTCGACTGTGCTTTGACATTTTCCATACATAGAAACAACATTGTCTTCAGCAATGAAAATGTTGGGCTTCGTAATCAGGAACTCTAGATTATTCCAGAATACTACGATACAACTGCTTTATACAACATATGTCACACCTAAGTTAGAATATGGAGCTTTAATATGGAAACCATTTTACATCCCATAAATCAGCCATTGAAAGAGTGCAGAGAAAATATTTGAAATATCTATACCTTAAGGAGGAAGGAATCTATCCGTGGAGGGGCTACGATTATCAGCTCTTATTGTCACAATTCAACGTAGAATCACTCGAAGCTAGACGACTGCAGCAGGTAATAATGTTCCTCTACAACTTAGTACACTACCACATTGACTCTCCCAAACTGTTGTGTCAATTACAATTTCTTACTCTTCGTTTTACTGCCAGACCAAGCCTTACCTTTTACACACAATACGCACTTCTTAATTCATCTTTAAATTCACCAATAATTTCTATGTTACGCACGTTTAACTTAATATCACCCTATTGCAATATTAATTTTACCTCACTTAATGAGATACTTGCAATAGCTTACCTATCATAATAACTTACAAATATTATTTAGCACATTGTATTGTATAGATTCTGTTTGTTTTTCTTAGCCACATTGTATTTTTTTTTATTATTCTTATTTTGTCCTTTGTATGCAGCACGGATAGTTTATAAATTTCGACCTCTATATATTTGTGCAAAATCCGCATCTACTCAAATAGTTAGCTCAATTGTTCAAAAGGGCTGCTAAAGTCCATAACATGTAATTATTCCTGGAAACGGTTGATTTTGCGATGCGCTTCAATAAACCCTACGAATCTCAAATTAATGAGACCCAGGCGTTTAATTTAACTACTTGCTTTGCATAACAAGGGGAACCAAATTGCTTTTTTTCAATACATACCAATTGACGATATTGGATCCCCGATTTGGAGCGAAGGACAAATTCATACACGTCTACGTCACGTAAACTTGACAAATCGAAATTTTTCCCTAACGTCGTTGCTCGTTGTAGCTTCAACAATGTGAATTTTGTGAATGTATACAGTTTTGAATAATGGCAAAAATCTGTTTTGCTTACAAGGAAAAAATCCTGTGAAAATAACGCGAACGTTAGATGTGATTTTGTATTGAAAATTTTCGTAATTGTAGAAAACGCCATCGTTAAAGGGCATTTTTCATTAAAATATTGGAATATATTTTAAAATATGCCGTTTTAACATCTAATTAATACTAAGCAAGTTCGTCTAACAAAAATTGAGAATATTGTTATTCGATATTACACCAATTTAAACAATTGTAGGAAAGTTAAACAAGTTAAGTGAATTATTATATCTTTCTATGTTTCTTCATTATATTTGTTTAAAAATTTGATGTCTGTAAATTTGAAATGTGTGAGGATGGATATCGCATATTTTTTTATAATTTGCCTTATGTACGTAGATCACATTTTCGTGGTTTTTGATAGTAAGAAAAGTGCTATTCCGCATTTCCCCGCGACACTGAATAATAATAATAATACCTACTAAATTCACAGTAGAAGAAGAAGTGAACAATTAACTTCCGTTCTTGGATAGTTTAGTAACTAGAGATAACAAAAAAAACTGAAAATGGACATGTATAGAAAGGAAGCAAACACTGATAGATACATTACAAACGATTCCAACCACTGTGGACAACACAAAATGGCCGCGATTAGTTTCCTAATTAATCGATGGTTAGATTCCCTTTAAGTATAAGTAGTTACAAAAAAGAATTTAAATTCATAAAAATCTAACTACTCATAATGGTTACTCTTCTACACTCCTTAATCCAGGCAGAAACTAACGGTGAGAAATTTGAGAAACTGCTCTTTTACAGCCTATCGGATGGTATTTAGGGGAAAAGATGTGAACGTATATTGTTAAAAAACTTCTTGGCAATCCAAAAAGTAAGCCGGAAGTGGAGAAAATGTCGTCAAAATTGTTGTCAAAAGGTTTGTTTATTTTATCGATTATTTCGTCTTTGATGTAATAAAAACAAAATGAGATGCCTTGTGGTCCCATGGAAACGATCTGAATATGTCCTGATGAGTACACCGAAATTATTTAAGTTACATTAAGGATGATACTAACTTTGATTGTTACATAGGAACAACAGTACGCTTGTCTGAACCTGAAATCACTACATTTTCATATAAAGAACTATAATTCTAATTTACGTCCTCTGAAATTATTTAATGGACTCTTTTTTTTACGAAACCTATCTTACTATATGTGTAAAACGATGGTGAAAACGCAATCTGGAGGAAATTTGAGGGAGGAGGTCATCGACACTCGCAATTAAAAGGAACTAAAGAAGTAAATATGTCAACCTGGAGCACTTTACAACCTAGATAAACAATATCATAATAATATATAACTCTCTTCAAACCATGTTAAAGGAAAAATATCTTAAATCCATAAGTAAAAATAAATACAGAATCACAAGTGGCGTAAGGTACGACATAGACTTTGTATATTTAATTACTTCTCTCTCTTAAATAAGCATGTACTTGGGATTCATAGTAATTTTCTTCGGTTGTTCAGATCGCTACTACAGCTTAAAATTGGAATAAATTATTAATCTTCGCCTTTCATACTTAGAGAGAAACAACATTTTTTTTTGAGGTCTTAGGATTTACCAAAGCATTAGCGTTATCTGTTCAAAGTTTGACTGCGCTTACTGAAGCGCACTAAACCAAATCTAAACATTTTATTGTATTAACGAAGCGGAAACGATTCATTCTTTTATGAATGTGCGTGTTTCTAAAGTATGGCTCTGAATTCGTAAAACGTTTCCTTATATATTTGATCCGACTGACTGATTACGTAGTCGAAATTTTCTGCCTTGGCTTGGATTGGGTTGAATATGGAAAGAGGAATTTATATTTCATGTTAGTCCTACAAAAAAATATACATACCCTTCTCCCTGCTTTATGTAACCTTTCTAGTCGCTCTCTGAAGTTGAAATTCCCAATATTGTACATAAAAACAATTAATATTTTGGACCACCTCGATGTTTTGCGTGTATATTACGTCGGTATTAATCTTATGAGATAATTAATAACAATATATGCTTCTTCAATATGTTAATTATGGGACAATATTAACAGAAACATTACTACATGACAAACACTGAACATAGAACATAAATTAAACTGAAATTCTATTTAAATTAGGCAATAAATGTTTAATGCAGAGGATTCCCATTAAAATGTATTCCAAGATTTTTTATTGTTGAGCAGCGCAACAATTCTATGTTATCGTAACCATAGGAATGCACAACTGGATTGGATTTTCCAATATATACAAGTATTTTGCACTTATTCATGTTCACTGCAAGCTTGTTAATTGAATTTATTTCAGCTTGGAGTGCGTAACAGTGGAGTGTTATACAAGGGAAGAACTTCAAGCATCTTTTAGTATAATCACATCATTAACTTCGTTTTCCGTTGGAGTTGTAGTCTGGGAAA